>CM069131.1:200617978-200673303 GCA_035221665.1 Okamejei kenojei | reverse complement strand
TAATCCTCCTCTGGCAGACACACCTACAGTGGATAACCATATAACATATAACAATTACACGCACGGAAACACGCCCTCTCGGACCCTTCCAGTCCGTGCCACCATCTTTGTTTTCCCCCTAGTCCCATCTACCTGCACTCAGACCATACCACCTCCATTCCCTTCACGTCCATATATCTTATCCACTTCTACTCTTAAATGTTAAAATGCGATCCTGCCTCCACCACTTCTGCTGGAAGCTCATTCCACAACAAATAGCCACCACCCTCTGAATAAAGAAAGTTCCCCCTCACGTTACCCCGAAACGTCTCCCCCCCCCTGTCCCTAATTCTCATATCATGCCCTCATTGTTTTGAATCTTCCTAACCACTCAATGGGAAAAACGTATCCACCGTCACTCTGGTCTATCCCTTTCATCATTTTAAAGACCTCAATCAAGTCCCCCCTTACCTTCCTGCGCTCCAAAGAAAAAGACCTAACTTGTTCAACACCTTTCTCTGGGTAACATAGACTGCTGGAACCCTGGCACATTCTAGTCAAATCTCCTCTGTACTCTCTCTATTTTGTTTGACATCCTTCCTATAATAGTACCCAAAATTGTACACCTACTCCAGAATTGGTCTTACCAATGCCTTTTACAATTTTAACATTACATTTCCCTACCTCCCTATATTCAATGCTTCGATTTATAAAGGCCAGCACCACCAAAGGCTTTCTTTACTCCCATCTACATGCGATTCCACCATTCTGAGAACTATGCAACTATTTATTCCTAGACCCTCTGTTCCACAGCATTCCTCAATTCCCTACCATGTACCATGTACTTCCTGTTTTGATTTGTCCCTGCCAAGAATGTAGCACTTCACACTTAACAGTCATTAAACTCCATCTGCCATCTTTCAGCCCAACTTTTCCAAATGGGCCCAAATCATCTCTGTAGACTTTGAAATCAACTTCATTAGTCCTCAACACCACCTATCTTAGTATCATCTGCATACTATACTTATCCAATTTTCCACCCATCATCCCCCAGATCCTTGATGTACATGACAAACAACAGTGACCCAACACAGATCCCTGAGGCACCCCACTGGTCACCCGCTTTCCAACGCTGACAAACAGGCCATCCACCACTTACTCTCTGACATCTCCCATTCAGCCACTGTTGTATCCCAGAAAAGACATTTTCACATATCCCCCCCCCATCTCTTTTTGTGCTCTGCTTATAGCTGTCCATTCTGGTTCTCTAATGGTCAAATTTTAACCCCTCCTTATCCTTTTGCTATAAAATATAGCTGTATAAACCCTTTGGGTTTACTTTCACCTTTCCTTGCCCAAAGCAACACTCATATCTTCCTTTTAGCCTTCCTAATTTCTTTCTTAAGATTCTTTTCTTACATCTTTAAACTCCTCTAGCACCTCATTTACTCCATGCCTCCTATAATTATTGTAGTTATCTCTCTTTTTTCTAACAGGAGGTGCATTCACTGCCCCTTCCTGTCGTAAACCACTATTACTGCTGCAAAAAAACTATCCTGCACACAATTAACAACTCCAAACCATCCAGCCCATTTTACAGAAGTGTTTTTCCCAGTCTATTTTTGGATAAATTGAAATCTCCCACAATCACTACCTTTGCCTTTACTACTAAATAACGCTATCATCCTTACATATTTGCGCTTCCAATTCTCGCTCCCCATTTGGCGGTCCCTTACACCCCTAAAACGTTGCTACACCGTTTCCCACTTCCTCATACCACCCCAAATAGCCTCCCCTATACGAGCCCACAAAAATTTTTTATTAATCCTGCAAAGCACTGCTGTAATACTCTCTGACAAGCAATGCAACACATCCCCCTCCTGGACCTCCATATTCTATCACACACCTGAAGCAACGAAATCCTGAATATTTTAGGTTTCCAATCACAGCCCTACCTGCAACCATGTTTCACTGATTGCCCACAACATCATATTTCCCAGGGTGTCAATCCAGGCTCTAAGTTTCATCCACCTTACTTTACAATGCTCCTAGCATGAAAATATACCATTTCATCAGTAAACCCAACCATCCCGTATTCTCTGTCTATTATCTTTTTCATCTTTCTCGCCTACATTTTGGATCCCGAGTGCTTCCCTTCTCTGGCCTCTTGCCCCACACCCTGACTCCTAGCCCCCTCTTACCTAAACTTACCACCCGAAGTCCCTCCCCCCAGCCTTTTCTATTTTAAAGACTCCCCTAGAGCGTTAGGTGAGAAACAAAATCTGGAAGATGGTAAGGTTTCGGGTCGAGCCCTTCCCTTTTTTCCCCCCCAAGCCTCAACTAAAATCATCACCCATTCCTTCTCTCCAGAGATGCTACCTGTCCCGCTGAGTTTCTCCAGCATTTTTGTGTCCTTTTGTAAACCTGCATCTGCAGTTTCCATGTTTATTTAAACCATTCCCCTAGTTAATCAATCACAGCACCTTCCCCAAATCCTCCACATCAGCTTCTGTAATGGAGTGACCAGAACAGTAATACAATACTCCAATGATGCTACCTGACCAATGTCCCCTTAAAGTTGCACATACACATTCCACTCTCTCCACTCTCTCCCTCCGCCCACTCGTAAAAATTCTCTCCACTCCACCCTCCTCGTGCCCCCCTCTGTCCCTCTCCCAACCCCCCCTCTGTCCCTCCACTCTCACATTCACACACACATTCCCTCTCTCTATTCTCTCTCACACACACTCAGCCCATCTTTCTCTCACACAACACGCTCCCTCTCACCACGTAACCGCCACCTCTCTGTCTCTCACACAACCTCTCTGCTCTCGCGCAACTGACAAACCATTCTCTCTAGCCTCTCCCCACACACCCCTCTCACTCTCACACAAACATTCCCTCTCTTTCATACACGAAAAAGGCAATCAAACCAACATTAGCACTCTCTCTGCATCACTACACTCCCTCTCTCTCTCTCACATCTCACACTCCCACATCCTCCTCTCTCTCTCTCTCAACACTCCTCCTCTTGCTCTCACATACACACTCACTTGCTCTCTTTCTCTCACACACACACTCCCTCACACACCCCCACACATCAACCACCAAACACTCCCTCTCACACACACTAAACTCACCCCTCTCTCCCTCTTTCTCTCTCACACACACACCACACTCACTCTCTCTCCTCTCACACACACACACTCACTCTCTTGCTCTCTCTCACAAACACATTCTCACAAACACGCTCTCTCACACACCTTCTCACACACACACCACACTCTCACTCACACATGCACCACTCACACACGCTCTCTCACACACGCTCTCTCTCACACATGCTCGCCCTCTCTCATACACACACGCTCTCTCACACACACTCTGTCACAGCTAAAACGCACACTCTCTCTCCTTGCATCTAGACGAGGCGTGCATTTCACCCAACACTGCACTCAGTCCCCAAGGCCTGCCCTGGATCACCCGGTTGCCACTATTTATAAACTTCCTTTCCACTCCCACTGATCTTTCTGTCCTGGGGGCCTCCTCCGATTGCCGGGGTAGATGTGAGGTTGAAAGAGCTAATAGTCAAATCTAAAATGGAATTGTTTCTTCTACAAAACCATGGTCCTATAGTAGAAGAAAAGAATGGCTGCATGTGAGCCAACACTGAACGACCTTTGCAAATTATACTAGATTTAAGTGGGACCCGTTGGGATCCCTCATCATCGCACAGCACGGGGAGGGCTGTGTCACATCCAACGCAATATTCTGCCTCTCCACCATTTCCAATATTGCTGGCCAGTGGGGGTGGGGGGGGGGGGGGGGGGGCTTTCTTCTGTTTGCACTAGTGATGGGTGTTGTGGGCCGAAGCACTCTCAAGGCATTAAAAATGGTAAAAAGGATTTATAAAGTTAAAATGTGAATGACCCATAAAATATAACGAACAATTTAAATGTTAAAAAAGATGAGAATTATTGTATTTCTTCTTGTGTTTCTTGTTGTGTTCTGCTGCTCACTGCCTACTTCGATGGCTTTTTGCTATTAATAAAAAAGGAAGACCAATTTATAATATAGAGAGATTGAGTGGTTGTAATAATTTTGTTGAAATTTCTCAATCTCTGGACTCATTAACGAATTTGTGCAACACATTTTTTTGAGGTGGGGGCTGTCGGGGTGGGGTGGAGGTGGCAAACGTCCTGCAGCCGAGGGAGGGGGCTAGGGCTTCAGGCGGGGGCTCTCGAACCAGCACCCCCATTTCAATGTCATCCCACTGCACACATCCCACATACTCCAGGTGTGGTCTCACTAGGGCTCTGTAAAACTGCAGAAGGGAACAAGGCTAGAGGCCTGAAACATGTTCCCGATGTTGGGGGTGTCCAGAACAAGGGGCCACAGTTTAAGAACAAGGGGTGAGCCATTTAGAACGGAGACGAGGAAACACTTTTTCTCATAGACTGTTGTGAGTCTGTTGAATTCTCTGCCTCAGAGGGCGGTAGAGACAGGTTCTATAGATGCTTTCAAGAGACAGCTAGATAGGGCTCTTAAAGATAGCAGAGTCAGGATATGGGGAGAAGGCAGGAACGGGGTACTGATTGGGGATGATCAGCCATGATCACTGACGAATCTTATAGAATTTTTAAGGATGTAACTAGTAGAGTGGATAAGGGAGAAACAGTGGATGTGTTATATCTGGACTTTCAGAAGGATTTCAACAAGGTCCCCCATAAGAGATTAGTATACAAACTTCAAGCACACACGGAATTGGGGGTTCATATTGATGCGGATAGAGAACTGCTGACAGACAGGAAGCAAAGAATAGAGTAAACGGGTCCCTTTTCAGAATGGCAGGCAGTGACTAGTGGGGATACAGCAAGGTTCAGTGCTGGGACCCCAGCTATTTACAATATATTATTAATGATTTGGGCGAGGGAATTGAAAGCAATATCTCCAAGTTGCAGATGACACGAAGCTGGGGAGGCAGTGTTAGCTGTGAGGAGGATGGTAGGAGGCTGCAAGGTGACTTGGATAGGGCCCTGGGTGAAGTGGGCAAATGCATGACAGATGCAGTATAATGTGGATAAATGTGAGGTTATCCACTTTGGTGGCAAAAACAGGAAAGTAGACTATTATCTGAATGGTGGCCGATTAGGAAAAGGAGGAGGATGCAACCGAGACCTGGGTGTCAATGGTACACCAGTCATTGAAAGTAGGCATGCAGGTGCAGCAGCAGTGAAAGAAAGCGAATGGTATGTTAGCATTCATAGCAAAAGGATTTAGAGTATAGGAGCAGGGAGGATCTGCTGCAGTTGTACAGGGTCTTGGTGAGACCACACCTAGAGCATTGCGTACAGTTTTGGTCTCCTAATAGAGGAAAGACATTCTTGCCACAGAGGGAGTACAGAGAAGGTTCACCAGACTTGATTCCTGGGATGTCAGGGACTTACATATGAAGAAAGACTGGGTAATAGACTCGGCTTGTACTCGCTAGAATTTAGTAGATTGAGGGGGGATCTTATAGAAACATCACAAAATTCTTGAGGGTTGGACAGGCTAAGATGCAGGAAGATTGTTCGCGATGTTTGGGGAAGTCCAGAACAAGGGGTCAAGTTTAAGAATATGGGGGAAATCTTTTAGGACCGAGATGAGAAAAACATTTTTCACACAGAGAGTGGTGAGTCTCTGGAATTCTCTGCCACAGAAGTAGTTGAGGCCAGTTCATTGGCTATATTTAAGAGGAGAGTTAGATGTGCCCTTGTGGCTAGAGGGTCAAACACCCCCCCCCCCCAGGGGAGGTGGTATGGAGAGAAGGCAGGATTGGGATACTGAGTTCGTTGCTTCAGCCAATGATCATATTGAAATGGCGGTGCAGCTCGAAGGGCCAAATGGCCTACTCCTGCACCTATTTTCTCATTGTGTTCAAACCCTTAACAATCTTATATGTTTCAATCAGATCCCTTCTCATCCATCTGAACTCCAGAGTGCACAAGCTCACCGCTCCGTTCTCTCAGCATAATGACAATCCCGCCATCCCCGGGAATTAACCTTTCAAACCTACACTGCACTCCCTCAATGGCAATAATGTCCTTCCTCAAATTGGGGACCAAAATGGTACAACAATACCCAGATGTGGTCTCACTAGGGGCCTGTAAGCAACTGCAGAAGGACCTCTTTGTTCCTATAATAATCGACTCCTCTTGTTATAATGGCCAAACATGCCATTTGCTTTTCTGTAGATGAGAATATGTGTATACACCATTTAATTGATAGTAACGTTGTCCATGCTAACCACTCCCCCACCAGTATAGTATAACTTGTAACCTAGACTCTCTCTCTCTGGTGATCGTGACAGACCACGTACAGCTAGGGCAATAATGTGTGATTAATAAAGTAGTGAAGATCTAACGGAATCTACTTTTACATGGTGTCAGAAGTTCTCCTTGTCTGCGTCTCCAGTTTATCGAGTTTTATTTTCTTAGTCCCAGTACACCCTCCCTGTGCGCTGAAGGCTTCTGCCTGTCGTAAAACCTGATCCTAGTCTTTGAATGCAGACATCACTCATCGCTGGAGTGTGTTCCGACGTGACTTTGAGCATTATGTTACAATCACTCACCCTCCTGCTGTTGGCCCCCGCGGTCAAAGCCTCCCTTCTGCTGAACCTGGCTGTCCGAGGCGCTTGAGCGATCGGAGTCATTCTTCTAGGACCAGGCGAGAGTATTCAGGCCCAGTATGTCTGATTGCTAAATTTACAGCGATGTGTGACTTCCCCACTAACCACATCTCTAGACATTTCAAACTGTTTCTCAACCGATGCCAAAACCCTGGGAATCTATTGACAATTTGTGGTCACGCTGCGCCAACTGGCTCGCCGATGTGACCTGCATGTCCTGACCCCTGAACTTTGACCCATGACAACTTGTCTTTGGTCTACGGCATGATAAGCTGCGCTCTGAGCTGCTACGTAAGCCTGATCTGACATTCGATGAGGCGCTGCATGCCTCTCGTTTAGCTGAGGCTGTCTCCTCCGCTGTACCTGACCCTGTGGTCCATGCAGCCAGTTTCGCTGGTTGCCAGTACAGTGCTCCTCGGTGACAGAGGGTAAGCACTCCGCCGGCTCCAACCCGCACCAACCTGTCCGAATTGTAACTTTGTTTCGCACCGTGCTAATGTCTCCCCGGCGTTGGGGAAAACCTGTAATTTCTGCAACAAGCCCAACCATTTCTCGGCGGCATGCCGTTCCTGTGGGAATCCTGCACAGCCACAGCAGAAACTGTCTCGCTCTTGGCACGTGATGATACCGCGTCTGGTTCCCATTTCCAGCATGATGAACTCCCCCTGTCTGAATCTGGCTCTTCTCAGAGTGAACTGAGTGTGTTTTCCTTGCGAGGTGCACCTGCTCTGATAACAGACCGGACCGTCTGAGTCACGGTGAATGGCATGGCCTTCTTCTGCTAAGGTGGACACGGGGGCTGCCGCTAATGTTATGTCAACAGCCTGTTCAGGAAGATAACGAAATAATGAGCTCGTTTCCACAGACAGTGCTGTTTTGCGTGCCTATGGGGGTGGCGTACTTGTTCCTGTGGGGAAGGCCACTCTCCACTGCAAGGTGCTGAAGACCTCTCGTTCCCCTCTCTTTTCTTCCTGCTAGACGGTAAATGTGACCCCCTGCTCAGCTGGAGGCTGCCAGGACCTCGGATTGGTGTGAGCTTCCACAGCGATGTCCGCCTGGTAGAGGCACCCTGAACCCGCTGGCCGAATACCCTGACCAATTTGACTCGAAGCTGGGAAGTTGCTCTGCAGCTACAAGATTGCCCTCAATCCCGACATCACGCCGTTATCCATCCTCCGCACCGTGTCTCCTTCGCCATGAGGGGCAAGGTCGAATCTACTCTTCGCAAGATGGTGGCCACGGGCATCCTGAAGCCAGTAACGGCCTCCACCCAGTGGTCTCTACTATGGTTGTCGCTGCGAAGAAAGATAAGAGTGAACTACGGATCTGCATCAACCCTAAGGACTTGAACTTGGCCATCAGGCCCCACATTATCCCATGCGGACAGGTGTGAGGATGTTGCTGCACAGTCGGCCCTGCCACCGTGTTTTCAGTTCTCGATGCCAAGAGTTCGTTCTTCTGGCAGATACCTCTAGACGAGCGATCCTCACACCTGACGACCTTCAGCACCCTTTCAGCAGGTATCGCTTCCCCCATGGCGTTGTGATCAACTCTGCCAGCGAGGTGTTCCAAAGGACTATGGAACAAATGTTTGCTGGGCTTCCATGTGCCATCATCCTGGTCTACGGGAGGAACGTCGCTGAGCAAACGACTACCACCTTATCGCCAGGTGCTGCAGTGGGTCGAGAAGTCAACCTGAAGCTCAACCCGAAGAAGTGCCGATTCCGGGTTTCCTGAGGTCACCTACATGGGGGCAATGTCTTCACTGCATCGGGACTGAAGCCCGACCCACATGAAGACGGCCGCAATATCCGAGATGCCTGCACCTGCTGACAGTGCCTGGCCTACTACAGCGCTTCCTGGTCATGGTCAACGACCTGGGGAAGTTCATCCCCGATCTGAGTGTTACTGAGGCGCCCCTCTGAGGGATCTGGTGAAAAAGACACTGCCTGGGCCTGGTTCCCGCACACCAGAAAGGCATTTGACACCCTACAAATCCAAGCTGAACAGCATGCCAACGCTGAAGTACTTTGACCTCCAGCGCCCCATCGTTCTCACATGTGATGCAAGACTAAGTTTGGCCTCGGGGCCGCCTGCCTGCAGATCCATGACGGGGTGCAACTGCCTGAGTCCTACGCATCCCGCACAATGACGACTGTTTGAACAACGCTAAATGCCCAAATTGAAAAGGAGCTCTGGCTGTTTTCTTTGCCTGCTCTAAATTCAAGGACTATATCCTGGGCACTGCTTCACTGTCGAAACGGACCACCAGCCTCTGGTCACCATCCTCAACAAGCCGATACACGTGGCCTCCTCCCGGCTCCAAAGCATGATGCACCCAGCTACAACGCTTCACTTTCACAGTGGTTATCGCAAGGGCAAGGACATGTTTGTTGCTGACACGCTGTCTCGGGCGTCCTCTCTCATCCGCAACCCGACATCCGTACGAGGCGTCCGATCTGATAGTCCTGAACGTCAATTTTAGTGCCTCCATCAGTTGAAGTCCCTGGCCAAACACACCGCGGCTGATGCTTCGCTACAACAGCTGGCCGCGATCATCAAGCGGGGCTGGCCAGACCGCCGTTCTTCATCCCTGCCGGCCGCAGCGGTGCCTTACTTCTTGGTTCGTGACGAGTTTGGTGCTGCGCGATGGTGTGATTGTGAAGGGGCACAAGGTGGTGGTGCCCGCAGCACTACGAGAACAATACTTCGATAACCGCTCATCGTGGCCATCCCGGGGCCGAAGCGACCCTTTCCATCGCTCAAAGCCAGTTCTTCTGGCCTGACATGCTCCGCTACTTCCGGGATAGAGTCTCCGCGTGCCCCTACCTGCAACACCCTCGCTCCACAGCAACAGCGCAGCCGCTCCTGCAGCAGCCAGCTGCTAACCTGCCCTGGTCTGCGCTGGCAACCGACATCTTCGAGTGCACGGAAAGCACTTCCTGGTGCTTGTCGACTCTTACTCCAGCTGGTTTGAAGTTGACCAGCTCCACTCCCTCTCTTCCTCCACGGTCATCGGGAAGTTGCGACCTTCGGGTCCCCGGTCAGCCTGCAGTCGGACAACGGCAGCCAGTTCACCAGTGCCGAGTTCCGCGCTTTTGCTGAACGATGGAACTTTCGTCATTACACCAGCAGCCCGGAATACCCGCAGAGCAACGGACTGGCCGAGCGCGCGGTCCGCAGTGCCAAAGGATTGTTGGAACGTTGCCGCCTATCCCTCTCCAACATCTACCTGGCCCTGCTAAATCTCCGCAACATCTCCGGCGACCATGCCCTGGGCTCCCTGGCTCAGCGCCTCATATCCCGAGTCACGCGGCCCACGGTCCCGGTGTCTCAACAGTCCCTGTCTCCCTCGTCCTTAAACCTACCTTGGTCCGGAAACGCATTGCTCAGAAACACGGTATACAGAAGCGTTCCCATGACAGGTCCTGCTGTGTCCTTCTCCCTCTTCTTCCCGGCCTGGTCGTCCGTATGAGGTCCATTTCTGGCCGCTCCAAGCTGGCCGTGGTCGTCGGTTCTGCCGGCTCCCCTCGTTCGTACCTTGTCAACCACGACGGCAAGGTGTACCGCCGGTCCCGACAGCATCTCCGCTCGTGAACGAGCCTCTCCCCTCCCCGGCGTACTCTGTATGCCCCCCCCTGCCACTTTCATGCCTAGTGCCTTGCCCGTTCCTCTGGTGTCCCCCCCTCGTCCTTCCCCTGTCCGTCTCCCCGCTGCGATCCCGCTTTCTCTGGCTTCCTCGCCCTTCTCTTCGCCATTCCCACCCCGATGCTCTCATCGTCCAGGGGTTCTCCTGTCCGTAGCCCCCACCATGCCCCGGCGTCGTCCCCGCTTGTTTCCCGTCGGGAAGGAGGTGATGGCGAGTGCGGACCCTGGTCTGGTCGCCGGTCAGAGCCGCCGGTCCGTTACGGCGATTACGTGTGATTCTGTATTCCCGTGCCTTACAGTTTGCATTTACCCTACGCATGAGACGTGTCGCCCTGTCACTCAATTTGTTTTTGTAGAGGAAGGATGAGATGATATGTGTATACATCTTTAACTGATAGTAACGTTGTCCCATGCTACCACTCCCCCCACCAGTTAGTATAAATGTAACCTACACGCCCTAGCTCTCTCTCTAGTGATCGTGACAGACCACGTACAGCTAGGGCAATAAATGTGTGATTAAAAAGTAGTGAAGATCTAACGGTATCCGTGAATCTACTTTACACTTTCTTCACTGCCTGATGTGCCATGCATGCTTACTTTCATAGAGTGATGAACAAGGACCCCCAGATCCCGTTGTACTCCCCGGCCGTTTTACCAACTTGACACAATTTAGATAGTAATCAGCCTTCCTGTTTTTGATACCAAAGTTGATAACCTCACATTTTTCCTCATTAAACTTCATCTGCCATGCACCTACCCATTCCCCCAACCTGTCCAAGTTACCCTGCAATTCTCATAGCATCCTCCTCACGGTTCACACTGCCACCCACTTTATGTCATCTGCAGATTTGCTAATGTTACTTTGAATCCTTTCATCCAAATCATTGAATGTATATTCTAATAGCTGCGGTCCCAGCACCGAGCCTTGAGGGTACCACACTAGTCACTGCCTGCCATTCTGAATGGGACCCGTTAATTTCCTACTCTTTGTTCCTGTCTGCCAACCCAATTTTCTAATCCATGTCAGCACTCTACACTTAATACCATGTTGCCCTAATTTTGCCCACTAATCTCCTCTGTGGACCTAATCAAACATAGAAACATAGAAATTCGGTGCAGGAGCAGGCCATTCGGCCCTTCAAGCCTGCACCGCCATTCAATATGATCATGGCTGATCATCCAACTCAGTATCCCATACCTGCCTTCTCCCTCCATACCCCCTGATCCCTCAGCCACAAGGCCACATCCAACTCCCTCACTTGCTTTTTTGTATTTGGGTCCGGCAATATGGCCAACGAACTGGCCTCAACTACCTTCTGTGGCAAGAGAATTCCACAGATTCACCACTCTCTTGTGAAAAACGATTTTCTTATCTCGTCCTAAAAAGACTTCTCCCTTATCCTTAAAACTGTGAACCCTTGTCCCTGGACTTCCCCAACATCGGGAACAATCTTCCTGCATCTAGCCTGTCCAACCCCTTAAGAATTTTGTAAGTCTCTATGAGATCACCCCTCAATCTTCTAAATTCTTGCGAGTACAAGCCAAGTCTATCCAGTCTTTCTTCATATGGAAGTCGTGCCATCCCAGGAATTCCCAGAATCAGTCTGGTAATCAAATGCTTACTGCTATCCAAATGTGCCGCTATTTTTCTTTTATAATGACTCCAGCATCTTCCCATCACCGAAGTCAGCTAACTGGTCTATAATTCCCTGTTTTCTCTCTCCCGACCTTCTTAAAAAAGTGGGATAACATTAGCTATCCTCCAATCCACAGGAAACTGATCCTGAAATCTATAGAACATTGGAAAATGATCACGAAATGCTTCCACGATTTCTAGAGCCACTTCCTAAAGTACCCTGGATGCAGACCATCAGGCCCTTGGGATGTATCAGCCTTCAGACCCATCAGTCTACACAACACCATTTCCCCGCCTAACGTGGATTTCTTTCAGTTCCTCTGTCACCCCAGATCCTCTGGCCACTACTATATCAGGAAGATTGTTCATGTCGTCCCTTAGTGAAGACGGATCCAAAGTACCTGTTTCAACTCATCGCCATTTCCTTGTTTCCCATAATAAATTCACCTTTTTCAGTCTTCAAAGGGTCCAACTTTGGTCTTATCTAATTTTTTTCCTCTTCACATACCTAAATAAGCTTTTTACTATCCACCTTTATAGTCTTGGCTAAAGCTTACCTTTGTACCTCATCTTTTCTCCTCGTATTGTCTTTTTTGGTTATTTTCAGTTGTTCTTTAAACATTACCCAAGCCGCTTGCATCCCACTCATCTTTGCTACGTTGTACTTCTTCGCTTTAATTTTTATACTGTCCCAGACGTCCATGTCAGCCCACAGTCGCCCCTTACACCGCTTGGAATCTTTCTTTGTCTTTGTAAGGAACTGATCCTGCACCTTCTGTATTATTCCTAAAATTTAATATTTTACAGTTGTATAGGGCTCTGGTGAGACCACATCTGGAGTATTGTGTACAGTTTTGGTCTCCTAATTTGAGGAAGGACATCCTTGTGATTCAAGCAGTGCAGCAAAGGTTCATGAGATTGATCCCTGGGATGGCGGGACTGTCATATGAGGAAAGATTGAAAAGACTAGGCTTGTTATTCACAAAGAGTTTAGAAGGATGAGGGGGAATCTTATAGAAACATATAAAATTATAAAAGGACTGGACAAGCTAGATGCAGGAAAAATGTTCCCAACGTTGGGCGAGTCCAGCACCAGGGGCCACAGTCTTAGAATAAAGGGGAGGTCATTTAAGACTGAGGTGAGAAAAAAACTTTTTCACCCATAGATTTGTGAATTTGTGGAATTCCCTGCCACAGAGGGCAATGGAGGCCAAGTCACTGGATAGATTTAAGAGAGAGTTAGATAGAGCTCTAGGGGCTAGTGGCTCAAAGGATATGGAGAGAGATAGCAGGCACGGGTTATTGATAGGGGACAATCAGCCATGATCACTATGAATGGCGGTGCTGGCTCAAAGGCCAAATGCCACCTCCTGCTCCTATTTTCTATGTTTTATGTTACTAAATACTGCCATTGTTGTTCTAACTGTCATCCCTGCTAGCGTATCTTTCCAGTCAACTTTGGCCAGCATCCTCCCCTCCAGGCTCCATAGTCCCGTTTATAAACAACTGTAACACTGACACGTCCGATCTACCCTTCTCACCCTCTCCAATTGTAATTAAACCTGACCATATTTATAGTTACTACATCCTAATGGCTCCTGAACCTCAAGTTCCTTTATCAAATCCGGTTCATTACATTACACTAAATCCAGAATTGCGTTCCGGTGGCGCCATGGAGGGCTAGAGAGCAACGCCAGCCAGCACCGGAAAAAAATGAGGATAAACCGGGGAGAAAAGACCTACCTGCTGCCTGCTGTTTCTGCACCGGCTGCCGTGAGTGACGTCATCAGGCGTGCGACTCGTAATGTCAACACAGCGCAGCCCACCCGTGGATAAAGCAAAACTCCGGTATTACAAGGCTGAAAAAACGGCAGAACAAGAACAAGGCCCGACTGAAGCCTCGGGCTCAGGTAAGGACACTAGATGTGTCGAAAAACCGAATTAAAAATCGGAAATTGAAGAATTTAAAGGTTTTTTTGTGCAAGAAATGGCAGAGTTAAAGAAAGAAAGAAAGTTGGAATTAAAGGCTGAATTGGCAAAATGAATTTTAAAGGAAGAAATAGAAAAAATCAAGGAGCAGATGAAGGAGAAAGTCTGAAATCAATATCTCGGCCACGGAATATATCTGACAAACTGCGAAATGAATTTGCAGAAATATTAACGGATCAATCTACAAATATAGTGGAAGAGATGAATGATAAAATCGAAAATAAGGTGGAAACCAGAGATGGAACCCGTGGTGGAAGAAATCAAGGAGCCGTCGACAGCCATAAAGAACCTTGAAGAACTAGCCGAAACAAGTGCTCAGACTACAAAATCACTCCTCAAAGAAAATCAACGTTTTTATCTGATTTACCTGGGCAAAATAAATTGATAGATGTACCGAGTTGGAAGGACGCCAAGAAGACAGAACCTAAGGATCGTGGGTATTCGAGAAGGGAGAAAAGAATCAAGATGTCATTAGAAACGGGAATAGTGCCGAGGATTGGCATACTGCGCATGTTGTTCCATTGTTTAAAAAGGGTTCAAAGAATAAACCTAGCAATTATAGACCTATTAGTTTGACGTCAGTGGTGGGCAAATTGATGGAAAGGATACTTAGAGATAATATATATAAGCATCTGATAAACCAGGGTCTGATCAGGAACAGTCAACATGGATTTGTGCCTGGTAGGTCATGTTTGACAAACCTTCTTGAATTTTTGAAGCGGTAACTAGGGAAATTGATGAGGGAAAGCATGGATGTTGTCTATATGGATTTCAGTAAGGCCTTTGACAAGGTTCCCCATGGAAGGTTGGTTCAGAAGGTTCAATCTTTGGTGTTAATGGCGGAGTAGCAAGATGGATTCAACAGTGGCTGAATGGGAGATGTCAGAGAGTAATGGTGGATGGCTGTTTGTCAGGTTGGAAGCCGGTGACCAGTGGGGTGCCTCAGGATCTGTGTTGGGTCCACTGTTGTTTGTCATGTACATCAATGATCTGGATGATGGGGTGGAAAATTGGATAAGTAAGTATGCAGATGATACTAAGATAGGTGGTATTGTGGATAATGAAGTCGATTCTCAAAAGTCTACAGAGAGATTTGGCCATTTGGAAAAGTGGCTGAAAGATGGCAGATGGAGTTTTAATGCTGATAAGTGTGAAGTGCTACATCTTGGCAGGACAAATCAAAATAGGACGTACATGGTAAATGGTAGGGAATTGAGGAATGCTGTGGAACAGAGGGATCTAGGAATAACTGTGCATAGTTCCCTGAAGGTGGAATCGCATGTAGATAGGGTGGTAAAGAAAGCCTTTGGTGTGCTGGCCTTTATAAATCAGAGCATTGAATATAGGAGTAGGGAAGTAATGTTAAAATTGTACAAGGCATTGGTAAGACTAATTCTGGAGTATGGTGTACAATTTTGGTCGCCTAGTTATAGGAAGGATGTCAACAAAATAGAGAGTGTACAGAGGAGATTTACTAGAATGTTGCCAGGGTTCCAGCAACTATGTTACAGAGAAAGGTTGAACAAGTTAGGTCTTTATTCTTTGGAGCGCAGAAGGTTAAGGGGGGACTTGCCGATTTCCAACTGAACCTCAAGCTCGTCCACTTTATTCCTTATACTTTGCGCATTCATATACAACACTTTGACCTCCGTATTCACCTTCCCCCTCGCTCCGCTCGCAATTGGCCCTGATTGTACTCTTTCACCCCTTCTCGAACTTTCCTTCCCATTAATTTGAGAATATTCTTTAATTTTTCCTGTACTCACTTCCCCTTCAATTCCATCTTTATACTCCCAATTTGTCAATGCCTCCCCCCACTATTTAATTTAAACCCACGCGTGCAGCCCCAGCAAACCTGCCTGCCAGAACGTCAGTTCCCCTCCAGTTAAGGTGTAACCTATCCCTTTTGTACAGGTCACCCCTACCCCAGAAGAGATCCCAGTGGTCTATAAATCTAAATCCTTTCTCCCTGCACCAGCCCCTCAGCCACACATTCAGATCCCCTATCTCCCTGTTCCTGTCCTCACTAGCATGAGGTACTGGAAGCAATCCAGAGATCACCACCCCAGAAGTCCTGCCTTTCCTGAACTCATATTGGAGAACATCCTTCCACTTCTTCCCGATGTCATTTGTGCCTACGTGCACAACCTCTGCCGGCTGTTCACCATCTCTCTCTCGAATGTTCTGAATTCGGCTTGTGACATCCTGAACCCTGGCACCAGGGAGGCAACAGACCATCCTCACATCTCGTCTGCTGCCACAGAATCTCCTGTCAGCTCCTCAGACAATGGAATCACCCACAGCTATGGCTCTGCACGACGTTCGTCTTGCCGGTCGAGTCCCATCTCGAGGATTGTAGCCACCGACGTTTGCGCCGCTCGGACAGGAAACATCGTCTCCCCGACAGTTCCCAAGAGGGCGTACCTGTTTCAATAAGGCAAAGCCACCTTGGTCTCCTGCACTCCACGGTTACCACCCTTTCTCTCAGTCACGCACCTTCATTCTTCCGATTACTCAGATGCGACAAATTGATTAAAAAGATTGCTCTGGATTAGCTTTAACAAATTTTGTTCGCTCTTGCTTTTCCACCATTTAAGAGACAAACTATTGACAACTGTGCCTCTTTGGAATTCTTCCAGAATTCATGTTGTTCTATCAATAATGAAAGAAAATGCCAACCATCTCTGTAGATCAGTGGCTCATGTTATGAGTCATGTTTTTGTAGTTACGCCCAGTAGCTTATTAGCGTCGCGAGCTACTGCACTCTTCAGTATGAAATTAACTCCAAAGTAAGAGCTTGCAGTTGTTTATTCTAAATAAACAATGTATAACCTACCAAGGTGTGAGGTCTTTATTATTACAAAGACTCAAAACCAACATGGTGTCAAAGTTTATGGTCTCACCCTCTGTTTGATTATATTGTTTATATCAACAATAAAAATAGAGAGGTGGAGAGGCTTTTCAGATGACAAAACCATAACCATATAACCATATAACCATATAACAATTACAGCACGGAAACAGGCCCTCTTGGCCCTTCCAGTCCGTGCCGATCGTTTGTTTTCCCCTAGTCCCATCTACCTGCACTCAGACCATACCCCTCCATTCCCTTCCTGTCCATATACCTATCCACTTTACTTTTAAATGTTAAAATCGATCCTGTCTCCACCACTTCTGCTGGAAGCTCATTCCACACCACCACCACCATAAAGAGCCGGAAATCTCCAGGACCTGACAATGTTTCGCCCTCTACTCTTAACCTCTGTGCCAAACAGCTGGAACCAGTCTATACAGACATTTTTAACCAGTCCCTGCAAACATGTACTGTCCCTGCCTGCTTCGAAGTCTCCACTTTTGTCCATGTACCCAAAAAGGCAAGGATTAGAAACATAGAAACATAGAAAATAGGTGCAGGAGTGGGCACTTGGCCCTTCAGCCTGCACTGCCATTCAATATGATCATCCAACTCGGTATCCTGTACCTGCCTTTTCTCCATACCCCCTGATCCCCTTAGCCACAAGGGCCACATCTAACTCCCTCTTAAATATAGCCAATGAACTGGCCTCAATTACTTTCTGTGGCAGAGAATTCCACAGATTCACCACTCTCTCTGTTTAAAAAATAATTCTCATCTCGGTCCCAAAAGACTTCCCCCTTATCCTTAAACTGTGACCCCTTGTTCTGGACTTCCCCAACATCGGGAACAATCTTCTAGCATCTAGTCTATCCAACCCCTTATGAATTTTGTAAGTTTCTATAAGATATCCCCTCAATCTTCTAAATTCCAGCAAGTACAAGCCGAGTACAAGCAAGAACAAACCAAAACTATACGCAATACTCCATGTGTGGTCCCACCAAGGCCCTGTACAACTACAGTAGAACCTCCCTGCTCCTACACTCAAATCCTTTTGCTATGAATGCCAACATACCATTCGCTTTCTTCACAGCCTGCTGCACCTGCATGCCTACGTTCAATGACTGGTGTACCATGACACCCAGGTCTTGCTGCATCTCCCATTTTCCTAATGGGTCACCATTCAAATAATAGTCTACCTTCCTGCTTTTTACCACCAAAGTGGATAACCTCACATTTATCCACATTATACTGCATCTGCCATGCATTTGCCCACTCACCCAGTCTATCCAAGTCATCCTGCAGCCTCCTAGCATCCTCCTCACAGCTAACACTGCCCCCCAGCTTCGTGTCATCTGCAAACTTCGAGATGTTGCATTTAATTCCCTCGTCCAAATCATTAATATATATTGTAAATAGCTGGGGTCCCAGCACTGAGCCTTGCGGCACCCCACTAGTCACTGCCTGCCATCCTGAAAAGGACCCATTCACTCCTACTCTTTGCTTCCTGTCTGCCAGCCAGTTCTCTATCCGCATCAATACTGAACCACCAATACCGTGTGCTTTAAGTTTGTATACCAATCTCTTGTGTGGGACCTTGTCGAAAGCCTTCTGAAAGTCCATATATAACACACCCACTGCTTCTCCCTTATCCACTCTACTAGTTACATCCTTAAAAAATTCAATAAGATTCGTCAGACATGATTTACCCTTCGTAAATCTATGCTGACTTTGTCCAATGATTTCACCACTTTCCAAATGCGCTGCTATCCCATCTTTAATAACTGACTCTAGCAGTTTCCCCACTACCAATGTTAGACTAACTGGTCTGTAATTCCCCGTTTTCTCTCTCCCTCCCTTTTTAAAAAGTGGGGTTACATTAGCTACCCTCCAAACCTCAGGAACTACTCCAGAATCTAAAGAGTTTTGAAAAATTATCACTAAGGCATCTGATATTTCTGGGCTACTTCCTTAAGTACCCTGGGATGTAGCCTATCTGGCCCTGGGGATTTATCGGCCTTTAATGCATTCAATTTACCTAACACCACTTTCCGGCTAACCTGGATTTCACTCAGTTCCTCCATCTCATTTGACCCGTGACCCCCTGCTATTTCTGGCAAATTATTTACGTCTTCCTTAGTGAAGACAGAACCAAAGTAGTTATTAAATTGGTCTGCCATGTCCTTGTTCCCCATGATCAATTCACCCGTTTCTGACTGCAAGCGACCTACATTTGTTTTAACTAATCTTTTGCGCTTCATATATCGATAAAAACTTTTGCAGTCAGTTTTTATGTTTCCTGCCAGTTTTCTTTCATACTACATTTTCCCTTTACTAATTAAGCCCTTTGTCCTCCTCTGTTGGTCTCTGAATTTCTCCCAGTCCCCTGGTAGGCTGCTGCTTTTTCTGGCTAATATGTATGATCATCTTTTTCTTTGATACTATCCCTGATTTCCCTCGTTATCCACGGATGCGCCATCTTCCCTGATTTATTATTTTGCCATACTGGGATGAACAATTGTTGTAGTTCATCCATGCAGTCTTTAAATGCCTTCCATTGCATATCCACCATCAACCCTTCAAGAATCAATTGCCAGTCCATCTCATACCCTCAAAGTTACCTTTCTTTAAGTTCAGGACCCGTGTTTCTGAATTAACAATGTCACTCTCCATCCTAATGAAGAACTCAACCATATTATGGTCACTCTTGCCCAAGGGGCCACGTACAACAAGGCTGCAAACTAACCTTTCCTCATTACTCAATATGCAGTCTAGAATAGCCTGCTCTCTCGTTGGTTCCTCCACATGTTGGTTTAGAAAACTATCCCACATACATTCCAAGAAATCCTCTTCCTCAGCAACCCTGCCAATTTGATTCACCCAATCTATATGTAGATTGAAGTCACCCATTATAACGGTTTTACCTTCGTTGCACGCATTTCTAATTTCCTGTTTGATGCCATCCCCAACTCCACTACTACTGTTAGGTCGCCTGTACATAACACCCACTAGTGTTTTCTGCCTCTTAGTGTTTTGCAGCTCTACCCATATTGATTCCACATCCTCCAAGCTAATGTCATTCCTTACTATTGCGTTAATCTCCTCTCTCACTAGCAACGCTACCCCACCTCCTTTTCCTCTCTGTCTATCCCTCCTGAATATTGAATATCCCTGGATGTTCAGCTCCCAGTCTTGGTCACCCTGGAGCCATGTCTCCGTGATCCCAACTGTATTATAATTATTAATAGCTATCTGCACATTCAACTCATCCACCTTATTACGAATGCTCCTCGCATTGAGACAGAAAGCCTTCAGGCTTGTTTTTACAACACTCTTGGCCCTTTTACAATTATGTTGAAAAGTGGCCCTTTTAGATTTTTGGCCTGGATTTGTCTGCCTGCCACTTTTCACCTTGCTACCTATTGTTCCTATCCTCATTTTACACCCCTCTGTCTCTCTGCTCACACATTTAAGAAACCCTCCACTTATTATTCTCCATTTGTTATTTTTTTTCTTCTTTCCTCCCTACGTGTTGCATCTGACTGCTTCTCTTCTCTGCCTCCTGCCTCACAAACAGACCACTTGCCTTCCCTATTTGAGTCCCTCCCCCCAACCGATCTAGTTTAAAGTCTCCCCAGTAGCATCTGCAAATCTCCCCGCCAGGATATTGGTTCCCCTTGGGTTCAAGTGAGGCCAGGATGGTGTGGGTCTTTGATGATACTGCCAGATTTTTTGAGGCAGCGACTGCGGTATACCCCCTCGATGGAAGAAAGGTCTGAGCCAATGATGGACTGGGCAGTGCTTACTACTTGTTGTAGTCTTTTCTTCTGAGGCTAAACCAAGCCACGAAGAAACCGGTCAGCAAGGTCTCTACTATGCACCTGTAGAAGTTAGAGAGAGTCCACCTTGACAAACTGACTCTCCGTAATCTTCTCAGGAAGTAGAGGCGCTGGTGAGCTTTCTTGATAATTGCATCTGTGTTCTCGGACCAGGAGAGATCTTCAGAGATGTACACGCCCAGGAATTTGAAGCTCTTGACCCTTTTAACCATCAACCCTTTGATATAAATGGGACTGTGGGTCCCCATCCTACTCCTTCCAAAGTCCTCAATCAGTTCCTCGGATTTGCTGGATGTAGATTAGTGGCTCATGTTATGAGTCACGCTTTTGTAGTTATGCCCACTAGCTTATTAACGTCATGGTCTACTGCACTCTCAGTATGGTGAACTCTCAAGTGAGAGCTTGTAGTTGTTTATTCTAAATAAACAGATTATAACCTGCCAAGGTGTGATGTCCTTATTATTACCAGGACTCAAAACCAACCATCTCCAGAAATGATAAGAAATTATTCTCGCCTCCATGCATACCTGTTGCCGTAAGACAGTCGCGCACCTCCCCACTACTTCAAAGATAGTTCCTGCATTTGGCAATATCGTTTGGTGTTTGGCAGCTGAAACGTGGTGCCGGGGCTCCAGACAGCCCGCCACCTCGGTGAATCACCCCATTTGGCGTCCGGGGGGTGAATCACACTGGTGTGTGAGTCGGGGGGGGGGGGGGGGGGGCGTAGTGCTGTTGCCGGTGCAGCACAGTCAGTGACTCTGGGTGGGCAGAGGGACCAGACTGTCCCCAACTCTGCTGCGGCTGACAGGGATGTTGCCGGGTTTATAGCTCCATGTGTGTGGCCGCTGCCCGGAGCTGTGGGCCCGCTCCACCCAGCTGCCAACGCACAGCCCGCCACAGTGCAGTGGGAGCCAGATTGGCGAGTAAGAGTAATGGGAGGTAGGCAGCTTGGGGGAGCGGGAGTAACGGATGGGAGTTAGCCAGCTTTGGGAAGTGAGGGATGAGAGGTAGCAAGCTTAGGGGTGTAAGGGGAATGAGAGGTTGCCATGTTGAGGGGTGTAAGGGGAATGGGAGTTTGCCAGTTTGGGGTGTAAGGGGAATGTGAGGTTGCCAGCTTGGGGGTGTAAGGGGAATGGGAGTTTGCCAACTTAGGGGTGTAAGAGGAATGGGAGTTTGCCAGCTTAGGGTGTAAGGGGAATGGGAGGTTGCCAGCTTGGGGGTGTAAGGGATTGGTGGTAGCCAGTTTGGGGGTGTAAGGGGAATGGGAGGTTGCCAGCTTGGGGGTGTAAGGGGAATGGAGGTTGCCAGTTTGGGGGTGTAAGGGGAATTGGTGGTAGCCAGCTTGGGGGTGTAAAGGGGAATTGGTGGTAGCCAGCTGGGGGTAAGGGGATTTGGAGGTAGCCAGCTTTGGGGTGTAAGGGGAATGGGAGGTTGCCAGCTTGGGGGAGTTTGTTCACTCGTGTGTCAGATGATGTAGCTCACTGTTGGTTTCTGTCGTCGTGCGACATGTTGACAGAATTGTCGCCCGACGCTTCACAGAGTGCATCTCATGCTCGCTTCCAGGGATCGCCACGAGGAGGCTTCTGTCATGATCCCCGCGTGGGAAATTAAGGGATGGGTGGTAGCCTGCTTGGGGACCCGCGGTGGTTGGGTATTGTATAGGAAGTTCATTATTATTTCTTTCTGGCACTTCACACTGTCCTGACTCACCTGGAAAGACAGGGCACGTACGTGAGGATGCTCTTCATAGACTATAGCTCTGCCTTCAACATGGTCATCCCTACCAAGCTCACCAACAAACTCCACCAGCTAGGCCTCAGCTCGTCGATATGTGACTGGATCCTGAATTTCCTGACGGAGCGACCGCAGGCAGTGAGACTGGGCCCGCACCTGTCCTACACTATCACCCTGAGCACCGGCACACCACAGGGCTGTGTACTGAGCCCCATGCTCTACTCCCTCTGCACACATGACTGTGTTCCTGCATTCGACACCAATTGTCAAGTTCGCCATAGACGCAACGGTGATCGGGCTGATCTCCAACGGTGATGAAACAAACTACAGAGCAGAGGTGCAGAACCTGGTGGACTGATGCCCACGTAACAACTTGTCCCTAAACACCTCTAAGAGCTGATTATCAACTTAAGAAGGTCCCATAATGGGGAATACGCTCCAATCTTTATCAATGGGGACAATGTGGAGAGAGTGTGCAGCTTTAGATTTCAGTGGACCTCACATGGTCCACCAACACCGCTGCGCTGGTCAAAAAGGCACAGCAACGACTGTCCTTCCTGAGAACACTGAAAAAGACTGGTCTGCCCCAACAGCTGCTGACAATCTTCTACCACTGCACCACAGAGAGCATCCTAACTAATGGCATCTCTGTGTGGTATCTCAGCTGCACGTAGGCGGTGAAGAGAGCTCTTCAGCGCATCATCCACAGAGCGCAGAAGATAATTGGGACAACAGCTACCGGCCTTGGAGGGCATCTACTATACACGGTGCCTCAGGAAGGCAGTCAGCAATCATAAAGACTCCTCACACCCTTGCAATAGTCTGTTCGAACTTCGACCATCCGGCAGACGTTACAAGGCCTTCTACGCCCGCACCTCCAGACTGAGGAACAGCTTCATCGCCAGAGCTATAGCTGCTCTGAACTGGCCCGGCTGAGTGCCCCCACCCCCATGAACTGACTCCCTCGGATGGTCACATCGCACATCGACCCAGCACAGACCTATTTGCACTTTATACTGGGTGTCTGAATTTGTTTCTCTGGGTGTCTGAATTTTTAGTTAATTAAGTTATTACATCGGATGGAAGCTGCATTCTAAATCTCATTGTACCTCTGTGCAATGTCAATAAAATATATTATTATTATTATTATTAAAATAAGAAAGCTTAGTGGTCGAATGATTGACGCAGTGTTTTACTGAACTAGACTAAGTGGGGTGAGCTCTAGGAGCATAATTACATTGTGAGTGTGGTATTGGCTCGAAGACTAGTTTTTTGTTTTAACATGTTATTCGGTGACGTGTAAAGGCCAGGTCTGGATTGTAGCCTTTTTTCTATCGGCAGGAAGGAGGAAGTTTAGCATCATAAATTATGTCAAGATGATGTGCTTCTGCCCAACCATCTACAAGATTACTATCCTCGTTGGTTTCGTCATAGCCCCATGAGGGGCTGTGTCTGTTGAAATCCCCAGTGAAAACATTCATGTGTTGGTAACTGAAGCTATGCGGTTCTTCTAAGACAAATATAGAGCCGTGTTCAAGAAGGAACTGCAGATGCTGGAGAATCGAAGGTAGACAAAATTCTGTCGAAGTTATGAACCATTGATATAGCTCGAATTATTGCCAAATGCCCATTGGAATTTGGAGTTGAGACCTTGTTTTCTGTTGTGTTACTTGTGTGCTCTGATGTAAAAACATTGATTTTCAGGGAAATCTGAGGTGATTAGTCAATCCACTGGTCCAGGTTGCACAGAACAACAAGAAAAAACGTAATAATTAATTACACACAAGATCGTTAATTTATCTATATTCGTACTTCAATAGAGCACTGATGGTCCATTTTCTCATCTCTTAGTTGTTCAATGTGAAACCATGATAATGGAAAACTTGCTTTTCAACCAGTCCCTGCAAACCTGTACCATCCCTGCCTGCTTCAAAGTTTCCACTATTGTCCCTGTACCCAAAAAGACAAGGATTGCTGGTCTTAAAGACTACAGGCCTGTTGCACTGACCTATGTAGTCATCAGGTGTGAGACAGGAAAAACCTGAAAAAAAGAGGAAGAAAGATGTGGGTCCAGAACATTTTTGATAATTGCACCTTGAAATTACACAATTTTCTTGCCTGTTTACCCTTAATTTATTTTACCTTTCTTAATTTGCACAGAAATTTTGTGATACTCATACCTTAAAATGACACCTACTCCTTGCTTGTTTACACTTGTCATATTGAAAATATTTAATATTACACCTACATCTACTTGTAACATGATACCGTTCCTTGCTTGTTTACTCTAATTAGAGAGAAAAATCCTTTACACATGAAATTTTTGATAATTGTTTGATAATTATAACTTGAAATTACACCATTTGCTTGCATGTTTACCCTTAATTTATACTGTATTTACAGTTGGAGGACCAGACCTCCTTCTGTTCCTCAGAAATGCAATAGTGCAGAACAGTGCAAGATTGTGTTGCAGACAGCCTGGGATAGCACAGACAAGAGCGACCGCTGGGCATGTCTCCGGGCAGGACAACCACACATGCTGTCCGTGTGGAGTTTGCACGCATCCCCCCCCCCCCCCCACCCCCCGCCCTTGCCCCCCCTTATTCATTCATTCATTTCACTGTACCTTAATTGGATAAGTGACAATTAAATTGAATTTTGAATCTTGAAATGGCCCACCACTTATTCTTTAAGGGCCTGAAGTAGCAATGTTACAAAACCTACCTTCAGCGACGCTGCAGTTCTGCCACTGGCCGTGCGTGCGACTCTGGTGCCTTTGAGGGGGGTGGGTTGGATTAAAATTCAGGTTTGTACTGCTTGTCGAAGGCGGATTTCAAGTCAAGTCAAGTTTATTCGTCACAAGTTTCTACGAGATGTGCAGTGAAATGAAAAGTGGCAATGCTCATAGACTTTGAGCAAAAAAACAAACAAACAACCAAACAAACTACAAACAGAATCACATATTCTTTTACATATTAAATATTGTGGGCGGAAGGAAAAAGGGGAAAAAAAATAGCAATAAAAAAAAAAACAGTAGAGTGGTACAGTAAAGTTAGTCCCTGGTGAGATATGAGTTTACAGTCTTAATGGCCTCTGGGAAGAAACACCTTCTCAACCTCTCCGTTCTCACAGCATGGCAACGGAGGTGTTTGCCTGACCGTAGCAGCTGGAACAGTCCATTGCAGGGGTGGAAGGGGTCTCCCATGATCTTATTGGCTCTGGAGTTGCACCTCCTGATGCATAGTTCCTGCAGACGGGCGAGTGAAGCTCCCATAGTGCATTCGGCCGAATGCACTACCCTCTGCAGAGCCTTCTTGTCCTGGGCAGAGCAATTCCCAAACCAGATTGTAATATTTCTGGACAAGATGCTTTCCACAGCCGCTGAGTAGAAGCACTGGAGGATCCTCGGAGACACTCTGAATTTCCTCAATTGCCTGAGATGGTAAAGGCACTGCCTTGCCGTACTCACGAGTGTTGCAGCGTGTGATGTCCATGTCATATCCTCAGAGATGTGGATTCCCAGGTATTTAAACAGCTCACCCTATCCACAGTATCCCCATTTATCCTCAATGGTGTGTACGTCCTCGGATGATGTGCCCTCCTAAAGTCCATGATCAGCTCCTTAGTTTTTTTGTTGTTCAAGAGGAGGCTGTTGTCCTGACACCAGAGTGCCAGATCAGCCGCCTCCTCCCGGTAGGCCTTCTCATCGTTGTCTGAGATCAGGCCCACCACCACGGTGTCATCAGCAAACCTGATTATCGTGTTGGAGCTGAACCTAGCCACAGTCATGTGTGTACAGGGAGTACAATAGGGGGCTGAGGACGCAATCCTGGGGGGATCCTGTGCTCCGGGTGAGGGACTTCGATGTATTCCCTCCCATTTTGACTCCCTGGGGTCTGGCGGTGAGAAAGTCCAGGACCCAGGCACACAGGGGGGTGTTGAGCACTAACTCCAGTAGCTTCTCGGCCAGTCTGGTGGGGACTATCGTGTTGAAGGCTGAACTGAAGTCTATGAACAGCATCCTCACGTAGCCCCCCTTCTGGCTGTCACGATGAGAGAGAATGGTGTGCAAAACCTGGCATAGTCCGTGGATCTGTTCAGACGGTATGCGAATTGTAACGGGTCCATGGTGCAAGGGAGGAAGGCGCAGATGTGTTTCTTCACCAGCTTCTCAAAGCATTTCATGACTACCGAGGTGAGGGCCACCAGACGGTAGTCATTCAGACAGGCTGGGGAGGCATTTTTAGGTACCGGTACAATTATGGACTTTTTGAAGCAGGCAGGGACCACGGACTTGTCCAGGGGAAGGTTGAATATTGTAGTGAGCACCAGAGCTAGCTGCATTGCACAGTACTTAAGTACTCGCCCCGAGATGCCATTGGGGCCTGCAGCTTTCCTCGTGTTCACCCGTGTCAGAGCCCTCCTCACATCATGTTCGGACAGCGAGAATGTGTGCACATTCCTCCCTTCAGCTGCGTTAGCCAGCCCGCTGGAGGTATTGTCGATAGTCGGCAGACCTCGGGTGGTGTTGCCCGTCTCAAAACGTGAAAGGAGGTCAGGTCATCAGCCAGGGAGGTGCCTGCACTTGCGGATGAGGGTGGGGTGCTCTGGTAGTTGGTTACAGTCCGTAGCCCCTGCCACCGGCGTCTGGTGTCCTGCTGCTCCATCTGTGACTCCATCTAGTCCCTGTACCTCCTTTTTGCGTCCTTCACCGCCCTTCGCAGTCGGTAGAAATCTACCTTGTGGACGTCCTTGTTTCCGGATGCCAGGCCTGAGTTGTAGGCAGCGGTGCGAGCATTCAAGGCAACACGAGCGGACCTGTTTACCCAGGGTTTTTGATTCGGAAAGGTGCTTACCCTTACTGTGGGGACGTTGTTGTTGGTTGTTGCGATGAAGTCTGTGACTGCTTCTGCGAACTCACTGACGTCACTGGAACTCGCTTGGAACATATTCCAGTCGACATCGCTCAGTGCATCTTGCAGCATGGACTCTGACTGGTCGGACCACCGCTTTACGTCCCTCTTCACTACCGCATCCCGAACTATCCTCTGTTTATACTCCGGCAGCAGGAAAATGGCAGCATGGTCAGATTTTCCTCGGGGAGGGAATGAAACGGCCTTGTAGCCCTTCCGGAAAGGCATATAGCAGTGGTCCAATGTTCTTTCCCCCCTGGTGGCACACATGATGTGTTGGTAGAAGGTCGGCATGACCTTCTTGAGATTTGATTTATTAAATTCTCCAGCCACCAACATAGCCGCATTCGGGTACTTTTTTTGATGTAGACATAGCACATCGTGTAGGGCTGATAGTGACACGTCGGTGTCCGCATGCGGTGGAATGTAGACGGCTGTGATGATCACTGAGCCGAACTCCCGGGGAAGGTAGAATGTGCGGCATGATCGTCAGGTGCTCCAGATCCGGCGAACAGGAACGGGACAGCATCTTGAAGTTTCCAGGGTTGCACCAGTTGTTATTGGTCATGAAGCAGACTCCTCCACCCTTGGATTTCCCAGATGTTTCTGTTCTGTCAGCACGATCGACAGTGAAGGACTCGGTTGGGCAGATTACCTGATCCGGAATCAGTAAGGTCAGCCATGTTTCGGTCAGGCCGAGGATGTTGCAGTCCCTTATGTCCCGCTGGAATCTGCTCCTTGCCCTGAGGTCATCCAGCTTGTTTTCCAGTGACTGGACGTTCATCAGAAGAATGCTGGGCAGAGGGGGACGAAAGGCTTGGGCTCTCAGCCTATTCCGAATCCCCCCCCCCCCCCCCCCCCCGCTTATGTCGATGTTTTCTCCAGCTTTTCCTCGGGCTGATACATGATGAAGAAAAATCGATCAGACTTCCGTTCATGGTTTTTTTTTTTTTTAAATCGCTGGACAATTTAATAATTGGATTAAAATAAAAAGCGGCTTTTAACACCCTCATCGTGATGGATCGCAAGAACAGGACAAAACAAAGGGTAAGTCGTGTACTTTACATAGAATCTTGCTTCTTGCGGTGGCTTTAATCTAATTTAAAGTTGCAAAAATGTTATTTGGCTGTTATTTGAATGTTATTGAACTCCGATATGGAGTTCAAATTCACTGCAAATGCAACCTTTCAATCGATCGTGTTCCAGAATCACCCACTCGCAAGATGATTAAAATGTTCTTTTTTTGTTGGACAATCATGTCATAAACCGTCTAAATTGTCTATATTTTGTGTTATTCTCTTTCCGTGATCATTATTTTATAAATATTCACAACAGTTTGAGTCACATGTATTGTGCAAAAATCAATAATTTTGATTATATATTGAGTGGATGTTTCTGGGTTAATTTATGGGAATTAAACATTAAATTCCTTCAATCTGGCATATAAATGCATGACAGTGAGATTTAAAAATCATGTTATATTGCGAATTCTTGTGTGAATAGGATTAGTTTGTTATTAGGATACTTAGGCTATTTAAAAAAAGTATCCTTTTTTAAGAAATTGAATCTACAGGACATTCTTAATGGGAAAGTAGTGGGCAGAAAGGCATGTCTTGAAGAGCATAAAACTTGTAGTTTACAATGCCAAAATTGAATAGTTGAGGAAAAACAAGGTGTACAGAATTGCTTTTAGGGTTACACAAAAGGCTGGAGAAACTCAGCGGGTGCAGCAGCATCTAAGGAGCGAAGGAGATAGGTGACGTTTCGGGTCGAGACCCTTCTTCAGACTGGTCAGGGATCAGGGAAACGAGAGATATAGACGGTGATGTGGAGAGATAAAGAACAATGAATGAAAGATATGCAAAAAAGTATCGATGATAAAGGGAACAAGCCATTGTAAGCTGTTTGTGGTGTTCGGCGAAACGATCGCCAAGCCTCCGCTTGGTCTCACTGATATAGATCATCTGGCATCTGGAGCAGCGGATGCAGTAGATGAGGTTGGAGGAGATGCAGGTGAACCTCTTTCGGACCTGGAAGGACTGCTTGGGTCCCTGAAAGGAGTGGAGGGGGGAGGTGAAGGGACAAGTGTAGCATTTTTTGCGGTTGCAAGGGAAAGTGCCCGGGGAAGGAGTAGAGCGGGAGGGAAGGGAAGAATTGACAAGGGAGTTGCGGAGGAGCGGTCTTTGCGGAAGGCAGACAGGGCGGGAGATGGGAAGATGTGGCGAGTGAAGGGGTCACGTTGGAGGTGGCGAAACTGGCGGAGGACTATGTGTTGTATTTGCCGGCTGGTGGGGTGAAAGGTGAGGACCAGGGGGACTCTGCCCTGTTTGCGAGTGGGGAAATGGGGAGAGAGGGCAGTGTTGCGGGGTATGGAGGAGACCCTGGTGCGAGCCTCATCCATAGTGGGGGAGGGGAATCCCCGTTCTCTGAAGAATGAGGCTATTTGTGATGACCTGGTGTGGAACACCTCATCCTGGGAGCAGATGCGGCGTAGACGGAGGAATTGGGAATAGGGGATGGAGTCCTTACAGAAAGCAGGGTGGGAGGAAGAGTAGTCCAGGTAGCCATGGGAGTCAGTTGGTTTGTAATGGATGTCGGTCAGGAGTGTATCACCTGCAATAGAGATGGTGAGGTCAAGGAATGGTAGGGAAATGTTCGGGAAATGGTCCAATGTATTTGAGTGCCGGATGGAAGTTGGTGGTGAAATAAATGAAGTCAGTCAGTTTGTGTGTGTGTGCCAGGAGGTGACACCAAAGCAGTCTCGATGTAACGGAGGTAGTAGTCGGGGGGGATGGGCCCTGGTACGCCGAGAACAAGGATTGTTCGACGTACCCAACAAAGAGGCAAGCGTAGCTGTGGCCCATGCGTGTGCCCATAAGCTACCCTTGTGTTTGGAGGAAATGGGAGGAATCAAAAGAGAAGTTATTGAGGGTAAGGACCAACTCCGCTAGGCGGAGGAGGGTGTCAGTGGACGGGTGTATGGTTGCTCCTCTGGTCGCGGAAGAACCGGAGGGCTTTTGAGACCGTCCTGGTGGGGGATGGAGGTGTAGAGTGACTGGACCCGTCCATGGTAAAAGATGAAAGGATGGGCGCCTGGAGAATGGAATGCACGGAGCCGACGGAGAGTGTCTGAGATGTCTTGAACATAGGTGGGGAGGGATTTAACAAAGGGGGATAGGATGGCGTCAAGGTATGTAGAAATGTGTTTGGTGGGGCACGAACAGGCAGAGACAATGGGTCTGCCAGGGCAGTCAGGTTTGTGGATTTTGGGGAGAAGGTAAAATCGGGCCGTGCGGGGCTGGGAAACGATGAGGTCGGAGGCTCGGTGGGGTAGGGAGCAGGAGCTTCGGTTATGGTGCTCGAGATGGTGGCCTGGTGTTCGTCAGTGGGGTCATGGTCCAGGGGTATGTAGGAGGAGGTGTCCGAGAGTTGGCGTGCGGCCTCCGCTTTGTAGAGATCGACTACTACCAGCGCCAGACTACCACGGCACCTCCCTTTTCGGTCTCGAGATGGTGGCCTGGTTATTGCTTATACAGAATTGCTTATTGGTTACAATCTGAGGAGTATGATGATGCGACTGATTATGATATGCCAATGTACCAGCTAGCAACTGATCTTCTCCATAAAGACTTGGTCTATTGCTAGAAATTGTAATTACCTATCTGTTATGGACTTACAGCATATCATACAATAATAATAGTTCTGATCTTCAGAATATCATATTTTTGAATTTTCAAGGCAGTCTGGGTGTTTATTACTATTTCCGTCACAACGGTCAATTTTGTAATTAGCTACAATTAGGTAATTAACTAATTATATGCTTTAATTTCTGGTCATCCAAGTAAGATTGTTTCATATTTGTTGCAGAATGCTTCAATCTATAATAACTCAAATATCATTCAGTTCTCTTCATTTTTAAGAACCTTATGGGCTTTTGACTGTTCTCTATCACAGCTTTTGTGTTAAGTTAATGGAAAAGCCATGGGGAACAAGATGCTAATTTCCAAGTATGAAAATGGCGATAACCTTTTTAATACTGAAGATATGAAAGTGAATTAAATTAAACTTCTTTTTGTGCTTTATCTGATGGGATAAATTACAGACTTGATTTTTTATATCTCAAAATTTTCTAACATTGCAATATCACTTAATGACAAAGTTACTCCAGCATTTTTTTTGTGTCTCCCTTCAGTCTGAATAAGGGCCTCGACCTGAAACGTCAGCCAATTCATTTCTGTCCCAGATATGCTGCTGTCCGTCTGTGTGTGTGTGTCTGTATATGTGTCTGTGTGGGGGTGGGTGTCTGTCCCGCTGAGTTACTGCAACATCTTGTGTCCGCCGTCGACATTTAAAACAACAACCGCCATCTTGCTGAAGCAACCGCCTCCGATTGGCGGGCTGACGTCACGGCGCAGAATGGGCGACGCCGGATGACGTCACGGCGCAGGATGGGTGGTTTCTGTCTCGGATGGTCGGCGGCGCCAGGTCGGTGCGGTCCCCTCCTCCTCCTCCGCTCACGGCGAACCGGAGCCGCCTCACGGTGGGAGGTAGGAGGGGGAGGGGGATGGAGGGAGGAGATGCGGGAAGGAGGGAGGAAGGGATGGGGGGAGGAGGGGGGAAGGAAAGGAAGGAGATGGGGGAGAGAAGGAGGGGGGAAGGAGATGGGGAGGAGGGAGGGAAGAAGGAAGGGAAGGAAGATGGGGGAGGGTCAGGCAGCGTCAGTGGAGAAGACAGACACAAAGGACTCGAGCAGCTTCTTAAACCATTTTCACTTGAGTCTTTATCACAAAATTTCATTCCCCTTGATGTTTTTTCGTCAATTTTCGTCTTCTTCTCCCTTGTGTATAATTTTATATAGAATTTATATTGTTATTAGGCCAGAGGTGTTGCAATTTTAATTCGTAAAGGTATACCTTTTAAACACATATCAACTATTGCGGACACTAATGGTAGATATATTATACTAGTGGGTGATATCTAAAAAAAGTGATTTTTCTCAATGTCTATGGACCAAATTTTGATAACCCTATGTTTTTTAAGAATATACTTAATACTGCCCCGGACCTCACACAACATAATTTGATAATTGGCGGAGATTTAAATTGTACACTAGATTCTTATCTTGATAGGTCATCAAGACAAAGAAAAGTTAAATCTAAGACAAACGAATTATTAAACTCATACATTTATATGGTTATATCGTGAAGGGAATGGAGGGGTATGGTCTGAGTGCAGGTAGATGGGACTAGGGGAAAACAAATGGTCGGCACGGACTGGAAGGGCCGAGAGGGTCTGTTTCCGTGCTGTAATTGTTATATGGTTATATATGGTTGTTAATACTACCAATATCAAGGATGTTTGGAGAATTGAAAACCCATCTGGAAGGGAATACTCATTTTACTCACCGGTACATAAAACCTATTCAAGGATAGACTACTTTTTAGTAGACTCTAAACTTATCCCATTTACTTATAACTCGAAATATCATAATATTATAATTTCGGGCCATGCTCCTTTAACATTTATGATCAAACTAAGTGGAATGACTGAGAAGCAGACACAATGGAGACTTAATCCTCAAATTTTAAATGATAAAGCATGTTACGAATATCTTATCACACAGATAAACATGTTTTTTTAGACCAACGACTGCCCTGAAATATCCACCTCCCTTCTTTGGGAAACATTTAAAGCATTTATACGAGAAGGGTTAATCTCTGCGCAAGCCATTCATAATAAAGAGAACCGCGCCAAACAACTGGTATTGGAAATGGAAATAAGGCAATTAGATATGAAAAAGTAAAAGATATTGAAGAATCTATTATACAATAGATGCTGCTGCACCAGCTGAGTTTCTCCAGCATTTTGTGTACCCTTGAAGAATCTATTAGTTCTTTAAAAAATGGAAAGGTCGCTGGCCCAGATGGTTTAAATAGCGAATTTTATAAAAAATTTAATGATCTGATCTCACCACGCCTACAGGCATTATATACTCAAGCATTCATGCAACAGAAACTTCCAGAAACTTTAAATGAATCAACAATAATACTAGTACCAAAAACGTTTAAGGACCTTGAAGACCCAGGTTCATATACAGCAATTACTCTCTTAAACACTGATCAGAAAATATTAACCAAAATCTTAGCACATAGATTAAGTTTAGTGATTCATAAATTAATACACCCCGATCAAACAGGCTTTATTCCAAAACGTTAGTCATCTTATAATCTGAGATGATTATTTAACATTATTGACAGAGGCCCGCAGGAGACGTTGGAAGAGGAGGAGCGACACCCGACCGGTAAGGTTAAAAATCAAGCGCGGGGCTTGTTTTTTCAGAGGCCCACGGGAGCCGTTGAAAGAGGAGGAGGGGGAGGAGCGACACCCGACCGGTAAGGTTAAAAATCAAGCGCGGGGCTTACCTAAATCCATAACATTCCATTTGGAGAAGTGGGTTTTTTTGAGGAAGCCGCTGATTGGTGGGAAGAGGACTAGGGGTTAAGCCAGTGATTGGCAGTCAGATTCCAGCAGTTTGTTGTGTACTTTATATGATCCTTGTAAGGGGGCAGTATGAAGGCAAGGGCAGTGTACTGTTCTGGATGTCAGATGTGGGAGGTCAGGGAATCTGATAGCCCTCCAGACATCCACATCTGCGCCAGTGTGTTGAGATGGGGCTCCTAAAGGACTGTGTTAGGAACCTGGAGCAGCAGCTCGATGACCTCCGTCTGGTCAGGAGAGTGAGGAGGTAATAGAGAGGAGCTACAGGGAGGTAGTCACTCCCAACCACAGTGTAGGCAGACAAGTTGGGTCACAGTTAGGAAGGGCAGGGGCAGAGGCAGGGGCTAGAGAGTACCACCTGTGACCGTACACCTGGAAAATAGTACTCGGGTTTGAGTACGATTGGAGGGGCCAGCCTAGCTGGGGGCAGCAACAGCGGCCGGGCCTCCGGCACAGAGACCAGCCCTGATTGCTCAGAAGGGTAGCAAAAAGAGGAGGGCAATTGTAATAGGGGACTCTATAGTTACGAGGTCGGATAGGCGATTCTGTGGGCGCAGTCCCCCCCCCCCCCACCGGGAGACCCGGATGGTAGTTTGCTCCCTGGTGCCAGGGTCTCGCATGTGTCAGAACGTGTCCAAAAGATTCTGATAAGGGAGGGAGAGGAGCCTGATGTATTTTTGTGGTACACATAGTGTACCAATATACATGGGCAGAAAAGGTGACGAGGTCCTGAAGGGAGAATTTAGGGAGTTGGGGGAAAGTTAAGGAGAAGGACCAAAAGGGTAACGATTTCAGGATTACTGCCTGTGCCGCGTGACAGTGAGAGTAGAATGAAATGAGGTGGAGGATAAATGCGTGCTGAGGTGCTGGTGCAGTGGGCAGGGATTCAAGTTTCTTGATCACTGGACCTCTTTTTGGGAAGGCATGATCTGTACACAAAGGATGGGTTGCACTTGAACCGAGGGGGACCAATATCCTGGCAGGGAGATTTGCAAGGCTACTGGGGAGACTTTAAAACTAGAAAGGCTGGGGGGGAGGGACTCGGTAGAGGGGGATAGGGGTCAGGGTGTGGGGCAAGAGGCAGAGAAGGGAAGCGCTCGGTCTACCCAAAATGTAGGCGTGAAAGTTTTGAAAAAGATAATAGACAGATAATAAGGGATGGTGGGTTTCTAAATTGTGTATATTTTAATGCTAGGAGCATTGTAAGTAAGGTGGATGAACTTTAGAATCCCTAGATTGACACCTGGAAATATGATGTTGTGGCAATTAGTGAAACATGGTTGCAGGAGGGCTGTGATTGGAAACTAAATATTCCAGGATTTCGTTGCTTCAGGTGTGATAGAATTGGAGGGGACCAGAGGGGGAGGTGTTGCATTGCTTGTCAAATAAGATATTACAGCAGTGCTTTGGCAGGATAGATTAGAGGGCTCGTCTAGGGAGCTATTTGGGAGGAACGAGAAGTGGGAACGGTGTAGCAACACTTTTAGGGGTGTATTATAGACCGCCAAATGGGGAGCGAGAATTGAAGAAGAGCAAATATGTAAGGAGATAGCAGATATTAGTAGTAAGCACAAGGTAGTGATTGTGGGAGATTTCAATTTTCCAAAAATAGACTGGGAAACACATTCTGTAAATGGGCTGGATGGTTTGGAGTTTGTAAAATGTGTGCAGGATAGTTTTTTGCAGCAGTACATGAGGTATCGACCAGAGAAGGGGCAGTGCTGACCTCCTGTTAGAAATGAGGCAGGTCAGGTGACGGAGGTATGCGTTGGTGAGCACTTCGGGACCAGTGATCACAATACCATTAGTTTCAATATAATTATGGAGAGAGTCAGAACTGGACCTAGGGTGGAGATTTGTGATTGGAGAAAGGCTAACTTTGAGGGAATGCGTAAGGATTTTAAAGGAGTGAATTGGGACACTTTGTTTCATGGGAAGGATGTAGAAGAGAAATGGAGGACATTTAAAGGGGAAATTGTAAGAGTCCAGATTCCAGAAAGTAAACCCAAAGGGTTTCTACAGCTATATTAATAGCAAAAGGATAACGAGGGATAAAATTGGACCATTAGAGAACCAGAATGGACAGCTATCTGCAGAGCCAAAAGAGATGGGGGAGATTTTGAACAATTGCTTTTCTTCGGTATTCACCAAGGAGAAGGATATTGAACTCTGTGAGTTAAGGGGAAAAAGTGGGGTAGCTATGGAAACTATGAGATTCAAAGAGGAGAAAGTACTGACACTTTTGAAAAATATAAAAGTGGATAAATCTCCAGGGTCCGACAGGATATTCCCTAGGACATTTGAGGGAAGTTAGTGTAGAAATAGCAGGAGCTATGACAGAAATATTTCAAATGTCATTAGAAACGGGAATAGTGCCGGAGGATTGGCGTACTGCGCATGTTGTTCCATTGTTTAAAAAGGGTTCAAAGAATAAACCTAGCAATTATATAGACCTATTAGTTTGACGTCAGTGGTGGGCAAATTAATGGAAAGGATACTTAGAGATAATATATATAAGCATCTGGATAAACAGGGTCTGATCAGGAACAGTCAAACATGGTATTTGTGCCGGGAAGGTCATGTTTGACAAACCTTCTACTTGAATTTTTTGAAGCGGTAACTAGGGAAAATTGATGAGCGTAAAGCAGTGGATGTTTGTCTATATGGATTTCAGTAAGGCCTTTGACAAGGTTGCCCATGGAAGGTTGGTTAAGAAGTTCAATCTTTGGGTGTTAAATGGCGGAGTAGCAAGATGGATTCACAGTGGCTGAATGGGAGATGTCAGAGAGTAATGGTGGATGGGCTGTTTGTCAGGTTGGAAGCCAGTGACCATGGGGTGCCTCAGGGATCTGTGTTGGGTCCACTGTTTGTTTGTCTGTACATCAATGATCTGGATGATGGGGTGGAAATTGGATAAGTAAGAATGCAGATGATAACTAAGATAGGTGGTGTTGTGGATAATGAAGTAGATTTTCAAAGTCTACAGAGAGATTTGGGCCATTTGGAAAAGTGGGCTGAAAGATGGCAGATGGAGTTTAATGCTGTTAAGTGTGAAGTGCTACAGGCAGGACAAATCAAAATAGGAAGTACATGGTAAATGGTAGGGAATTGAGGAATGCTGTGGAACAGAGGGATCTAGAATAACTGTGCATAGTTCCCTGAGGTGGAATCCCATGTAGATAGGGTGGTAAAGAAAGCCTTTGATTTACTAGAATATTGCTAGGGTTCCAGCAACTATGTTACAGAGAAAGGTTGAACAAGTTAGGTCTTTATGCTTTGGAGCGCAGAAGGTTAAGGGGGACTTGATTGAGGTCTTTAAAATGATGAAAGGGATAGACAGAGTTGCTGGATAAGTTTTTCCCATTGAGGGTAGGGAAGATTCAAACAAAGGGCATGACATGAGAATTAAGGGACAGAAGTTTAGGGTAACGTGAGGGGGAACTTCTTTACTCAGAGGGTGTGGCTGTGTGGAATGAGCTTCCAGCAGAAGTGGTGGAGGCAGGATCGATTTTAACATTTAAAAGTAAAGTGATAAGGTATATGGACGTGAAGGGAATGGAGGGGTATGGTCTGAGTGCAGGTAGATGGGACTAGGGGAAAACAAATGGTCGGCACGGACTGGAAGGGCCAAGAGGGCCTGTTTCCGTGCTGTAATTGTTATATGGTTATATACTCAAATAGAATAACTAATGTAGATTTAGACGTCATCTCGTTAGATGCTGAGAAAGCATTCGATCAAGTGGAATGGCCCTACTTATTTTCGGTGATGGAAACATTTCAACTAGGTGAGAAGTTTTGCACATGGGTTAAGCTTTTATATACCACCCCAACAGCTAGAATAATGACAAATCAAATGTTATCAACAAAATTGATTGATCTAAAGGTTTTAGACAAGGATGCCCGTTATCCCGGTTACTATTCACCCTCGCTATTGAACCACTAGCAGAAAGTGTTAGAGTACATCCAGAAATATATGGGTATAATACCTAAAAATAGCGTTAATAAAATTTTCTCTCTATTCAGAATGATGTATTATTATATATTATAAACCCAGAAATCAGCTTACCTAACTTTGTTAAATCTTAATAACTCAATTTGGTTTATTTTTTTTGGTAAGAGTAGATTAGCCAATAACAGAACCTAATTTATATATATTGCAACAGTCACCTTTTAAAATAGTGAATGAAAAATTTAAGTACTTAGGAATTTACGAGACCAAGAAATATACTTTCTTTATTCAAATCAAATTTCATTCCTTTACTTAATAACTTGCACAAGAATATTCAATATTGGAAAACCCACTTCTCATTTCAATGCTCAGTAGAATAATGCTATTAAAATTATTTTCCTTCCGCAACTACTATACCTCTTTCAATCAATTCCGATATATCTCCCAAAACCTTTATTTAAAAGGTCGACTCTATTGTGACAAGTTTTATTTGGGATTATAAGAATCACAGAATAAGCAAAAAACACCTATGTAAACCCAAGACGAATGGAGGATTAGTCTTACCAAATTTCTTATTTTATTTCTGGCAGTCAATGTCAAAAATATAAATTTCTGGTTGGAAGATATGAATCAATAACCAGACTGGTTAAAGATGGAAAAGGAGGCTTGTCTGCCTTTTGAAATTGGTCTGATTCTGTTAACTCCCACAAAATTGAATTTAAAAATCTATAGTGAAAATCCACTAATACATAGCGGTATTTGAATTTGGAAACAATTAAAAAAGACATTAAAATTGGATAATTTATTACTTTCTCTCACCTATTGCAAATAACCCTTCATTTAAACCTTCAGTATTGAATAAAGGTTTTGCACAATGTCAAAAATTAATGGAATTAAAAAGATGGGACATCTTTATACGAAAAGGTATGTTCCTCTCGTTTCAGTAGGTTACAACAGAATTATTTGATTTGATTTGATTTAATTTATTACTTGTCATTCGAACCTCAGAGAGGCTCGAACGAAACTCCGTTTCTACAAGCCATACAAACAAACAAACAGAACAATTCATAAAAAAACACGCAAACAATTAATTTTTTTTTATTTTTTTTTTTTAAATTTACTTTTTATTTTTTATTTTTTTTTTTTATTTAATATTATTTTTTTTCAAAAACAAATTAAAACACACAAACACCATCACAGTGGATCTCATCCTCACAGTGATAGAACAAGGCAAAGTTCTTCTCTCTCCCCGCACCATCTCTCTCCCGATGTCGAAGCCCCAGGCGGGCGGTGTTAACTCCATGTACCATTGAGGCTGCGCCGGGTGATGTACGGCCCCCGCTCCAGGCCCAAAGTCACAAAGTTGGAGCCCCCGGCGGCGCTGAATCTTCCCGCAGCCATTAAAGCCGCGCGGCGATGCTCGGCCCCGCTCCTGGTTGTTCCAACCCCGCGACAACGGGCTGGAGAAGTTGTGTTGCAGAGCTCCGGAGAGCGGTCTCCCACCCGTACCCGCGAGCTCCCCGACACCCCCAACAGTCCACCGTCAGCAATCTGCAGCTGGAGCCGTGAGCCCCGGAGTCAGGCTGGAGGCTGAAGCCGGAGCCGTAGCTGGAGCCCCGGAAGTCGGGCCCGGAGCTGGAGCCCCGAGTCGGGCCGGAGCGGAGACAGGCCGGAAAGCTGGGGATCCCCGGAGTTGGGCCGGAGCTGACTGGAGCTCCGGAGCCAGAGCCGTAGCAGCTGGAGCCCCGGAGTCGGGCCGGAGCTGGAGCCCATGGGGCCCGGAAGCCCCAGAAAGCGGGCCGGAGCCCCGGAGTTGGGCCGCAGCGGCCATCCACCACCGCTCCCCACGCTCCGAGGCCGGCCCAGCCTCACGATGGTAAGTCCGCAGCTCCGCGACTGGAGCCCCCAGGTCGTCCCAATCGGAGGCCACTCCACGGCACCCAGGCCCCAACGACAACGGAGACCTGACAAGGAAAAAGTCAGGTCTCCCTGCAGGGAAGAGATTAAAAATGTTTCCCCCTGCCCCCACCCCCCCACATATACACAGTTTAGAAAACAATACAAAAAAAAAACACAACAACTACATTTAACTAGACAAAAAACAAAAAAAAGACAGACAGGCTGTAGGGCCGCTGTAACAGTGAGTCGCGCTCGCCCACAACTTTGGATTACATTCAATCATATTTTTTAGATATTTACAACTTAAAGATTATGTTGAATTTCACTCTCTACACAAGAATACAGAACTAGGAGCCAGAGATTTAGATGAATGTATAACAAACACCGCCCCCCAAAACACAGTCAAATTAATATCGTACTTTATTAATATTCTTTTAGATAGTGAGATCCGTCGATGGAAATTATTTCGACACCATGGGTAAACCAATAGTTCAACCCATAACGAAAGATATTTGGGATGAAAGTCAACAACAATAATACATCAAATTTTCGTTAAATTGTCAGGCATTTTTTAATACAATTTAAAGTACAACATAGATTGCATTATTCTAAAGCAAAATTCAAAAGCATTTTCCTAATATCTCTCCTATCTGTGATAAAAGTCCAATACTCGCAGGCCAATTTCACTCATACCTTTTAAGTAGCTTAAAAATAAAAAATTTCTTGATGGATATTTATAAAATTATTTCCGTAGTGTTAATACTCAACTGGAGGCCCGAATCCTAAATTAATAATATTGGGGCATATCAGAACAATACTTAAAACTTACAATATACCAAAGAAAATTTCCTTGTATTACAGTAAAATAATCTTGGAAAAAATGAATATTTAAATTTTGGAAAACCCAGCAACCCCCCCAATTCAAAATGTTGATTATGGCATTGTCGGAGAACCTTTAAATCTGGAAAAAATTAGGATTTGTCTTTAATTGCAAACCAGAATTATTTACTAGAAAATGGTCCTCCGTTCATAATTATTTGAAGGGGTAGAAAGGGCCGGCGCGGAAGCCTGACTGAAGCTGAACCCAGGACTAGATGATTAGTTATGTTCACGACCTACGGACCTATCTCCTAAGTTGTATTATGGGGGGAAATAGTTTAATTCATTTTTCCTAATTATTCTTTTTTTTTCACTTGATTTTTCCTATCTATTAAAAAAATAATAAAATTAGAGTCAATGTTATACGTAACGATAAATTGAGACCCCAGCGGGGTTCCGGAACCTGGATAATTCAAAATGTACCCGTTTAACAACGGTTGTAGTGGGTTTGGGTCTATGATATGTCATGCCACTAATTTAAAAAAATTACTATTAGAATTGAGGACATAGGTTTCAGGTGTAGGGGAAAAGATTTATAGGAAGCTGAGGGGTAACCTTTTCACACAAAGGGTTGTGGTGTATGAACGAGCCTGCAGAGAGGAAGTAGGAGACTGGAAGTGTCCCCATGTTATCAAGAAACAGTTAGACAGGTACATGGATAGGACTAGGTTGGCGGGATATGGACTAAATGCGCGCAGTGGACTCGTGTAAGCTGGACACGTTGGTTGTGTGGGGAGTAGGGGCGAAAGGCCTGTTTCCCACCTTCCCCACGCTGCCAACACTCTATGACAAAATCTAGAGACTCACAGGTCCGACGGCATCTGTGGAAAATAATGCCACAAAAAGTGCTGGAGTAATACGGTGGGTCAGGAGATCTGTGGAAAAGATAGACACACAAGTGCTGAAGTATTTTCAGGCGGGCCAGGCGCATGAGAGAAGGAAGGGTGACGTTTTGGGTCAAGAACCTTCATTGGTTAGTTTTTAGTTAGAGATGCCGCGCGGAAACAGATCTTTGGCCATGGATTCCTTGCTGACCACGATCACCCCGTACACCAGAAGTGGTGGAGGCAGATCTGATATAACAAAGTAAGAGTAAAGTGGATAGGTAATTGGACAGCAGGGAATGGAGGGGTATGGTCTGAGTGCATTAGATGGAACTAGGGGAAAACAAATGGTCGGCACGGACTGGAAGGGCCGAGAGGGCCAGTATCCGTCTGAAATAGTTATATGGTTATATGGTTATCCTACAGGCAATAGGGACATATACCAATTTTGCAGGAGGCCGATTAATCTAATAACCCTGAACGTCTTCGAATGTAAATAGAACAATAGGTGTAGGAGTAGGCCCTTCGGCCTTCATATAAAATTGGAGCAGCAAGTATCCATTCGGTCCCTACGAGCCTGCACCACCATTCCAAATGATCAAGGCTGATCATCCACTCAGTATCTTAACGCCAATCAATCCATATCCTCCCTGATCCCTTTAGCCCCAAGGGTCCACCTCTAACACCCTCTTAAATATAGCCACTGACTGGCCCTCCAACTACTAACTGAGCAGAGAATTCCCAGAGATCCACCAGCTCTCTGTGGGAAAAATGTATCTCTCATCTCGGTACCTTAAGCACCTTCCCCCTTATCCTAAACTGTGACCCCGTTGTTCTGGACTTCCCCAACATCGTAACAATCTTCCTTGCATCTAGCCTGTCCAACCCCCTTAAGTATTTTGTACTTTCTATAAAATTCCCCTCAATCTTCTAAATTCTAGCGATACAAGCCGAGTCTATCCAGTCTTCATCATAAGGAAGTTCTGACATCCCAGGAACCAAGTCTGGAAACCGACTCTGTACTCCCTCTATGGCAAGAATGATCTTTCCGCAGATTAGAAACCAAAACCTGTATGCCAATACCTAGGTGTGGGTCTCACCAAAACCCTGTACAACTGCAGTAGACCCTCCCTGCTCTTATCCACAACTCCTTTTTGCTATGAATGCAAACATACCATACGCTTTCTTCACTGCCCTGCAGTACCTGCATGCCTACTTTCAAAGACTGTAGTACCATGAACACCCAGGTCTCCGTTGCATTTCCCCATTTCCTAATCAGCCGCCATTCAGATAATAGTTTTTACTTTCCTGTTTTTGCCACCAAAGTGGACAACCTCACATTTAAGCCCCATTATACGCCACTGCCATGCTTTTGCCCATTCAACCACAACCTATCCAAGTCACCTTGCAGCTTCCAGCATCCTCCTCACAGCTAACACTGCCCCCCAGCTTCGTGTCATCCGCAAACTGGGAGATGTTAGCATAACTGGAGTCCCCAGCACTGAGCCTTGTGGTACCCGACAGTCCCTGCCTGCCATCTGAAAAAGACCCGTTACACCAACTCTTGCTTCCTGTCTGCCACCAGTCTCTATCCACATCAATACTGGGAACCCCCAATACCATTCTTCATTTATTATTAAATCAAAACAGCTATATGTACACCATATGAACACCAGCAGCAATATGTACAGCAATTAATTACATTTTAAACACTAATTCAAAGTATTACAAAGCTTATATAAAAAAAAGAGAGAAAAAAAGAAAAAAAACCCTCATATACTATACAGTTTTTCTTAGTCAAATATACAACCCATCACCCTATAATCACCCTTCCCAATACAATCATACAACAAATACCCACTCACATCACCTATCCTCATCCCAATATCCATTTAAAAAAAAGTGTTTTTGTACATCTTATAAACTGAATATTGTGTTAAGTTAATCTCCTGTTCCAGACCATTCCACAAATTCACCCCACAATTGCAATGCACATACTTTTAAAGAGTTGTACTGTACATTGAGTTTTTTAAATTAAGTTCCCCCTCAAATTATACCCACCCTGTCCCTTTCCATAAACAGCTTTTTGTATATTTCCTGGAAGTAAAATTATTTCTTTGCTTTTGAACATGATTTGTGCAGTCTTAAATTAAAACCAGATCGATGACTTCAGTGGTGTGACTTTAAGCATAATACAAGATGTCGCAACGATATTGAAAATTCCTTATTGCTCTTTTTTTTTAATGTACATAACGCAGTATTTTGGTTTTGTAGGTGTTACCCCATATCTCACACAAGTAACTCAGATAAGGCAATAGTAGTGTATTAAACAGAGTATGTACTGATTTTTTGTCCAGCATGTGTCTGATTCCCAAATAGCTATAACTTGCAGTTTTTCTTTTGTACGTGGTTAATATGGGGGGGGGGGGGGGGGGGGGGGGGGGGGGGGTTCCATCAGATTTTCTGGCCTTAAAATGTGAAATGGTGTCTATCCCCAGTTTTTATATAAAGTTAATACATTTGCTATTTTTCATTTTGGTTTGGAAATATAACGGGGGGGGGGTTGAAAAGAAAAGTTACAGATATGAGGTAATGGTTCTGCAGTTTTTTTCAATAACGTTATTTTATTAAAATCTATCGATAACATTCCAATCAGTAGAAGAATTGTCTTTTACATTTCATACGTGTCTATGCTTATTTTCCTTCGGCAGCACTAAGAAGACAGAGCTGGATTTCTACCCAAAGAACATATCCGCCCCTCCTTTGTCCTGGGTCAGATATTTTTTTCTGCCAAATCTGGACCCACATTTACAACGAATTTGTTTAAACCATTAAAACCAGAATCATCCCATATTATTTATTGTCTTTGTCTTCCTCAATAAAATACTCAGGGTAGCCTGTATTTTTCGAACCATTTCTAATAATACTATTTAGCACATTCCATAAGCCATCATATTGAATTTAATATTCAATATTCAGGAAACACAGATAGGAAAAGGAGGTGGGGAGCGTTTCTTGGTTAGAATGAGATAATGCAATAGAAAGGAAGGACGTTAGCTTGGAGGATGTGGAATCGATAAGGGTAGAGCAGACGAAACACTAAGGGGCAGAAAAACTGCTAGTGGGTGTTGGTACAGGCCACCAAACTGAAGTAATGGAGTTGGGGATGGCATCAACAGGACAAATATAAAAGCTTGCAACAAAGGTAAAAAACATTATAATGGGGTGACTTCAATCTACATAAAGATTGGTGAATCAAATTGGTCAGGGGAGCTGAGGAAGGATTTTTCTTGAATGTATCGGGATAGTTCTCTAACCCCACATGAGAGGAACCAACGAGAGAGCAGGCACATTCTAGACTGGGAATTGGTAATGAGGAAGGGTAGTATAGCTCCTTGTTGAGCGTGGCCCTTGGGCAGAGGTGACCATAATATGGGTTGAGTTACTTCATAGGAAGGAAGAGTGACATTGTTTAATTCAGAAAACGGGTCCGAACTTAAAGAAAGGTAACTATGAGGGTAATAGAACGTGAATTGGCCAGATATGACTTACAATTAATTCTAAAAGGTTGATGGTGCGATAACCAAAAGGAAGATATTTAAGACATGCATGATTAACAACAAAACAATGATTCATCCCAGTATGGCAAAAGAATAAATTAAGGGAAGGTATGCATCTGTAGATAACAAGGAAATCAGGGATAGTATCAAAACAATAAGAGAGCGTACAACACAACCAGAGACAGCAGCCTACCAGAGGACTTGGAGAAATTCTGAGTCCAACAGAGGAGGACAAAGGGCTTAAGTAGAAAAGGAAAACTGAGGGAAACATAAAAACTGACTAGCAAAAGTTTTTATAGATATGTGAAAGAAAAAGATAAAAAACAATGTAGGTCCCTTGCAGACAATACCGGAGAATGATCATGGGACCAAGAACATGGCAGACCAATTGAATATCACTACTTTGGTTCTGTCTTCAATAAGGAAGACTTAAATAATCTGCCGGAAATAGCAGGGATCGCAAGCCAAATGAATGGAGGAACAAAGTGAAATCCAGGTTATCCAGGGAAGTGGTGTTAAGTAAATTGAATGGATTAAAGGCCGATAAATCCCCAGGGCCAGATAGGCTGTCATCCCAGGGTACTTAAGGAAGTAGCCACAGAAATAGTGGAAGCCATAGTGATAATTTTTTCATAAACTCTATTAGATTTCCTGGAGTAAACAACTTTTCCATCCATATCTTTAAATATTTACAGTACTGCTCCGGAAAGCTCTGTAAAACAAGCTCAACAAGTGGCCCTAGTCGAACGCCTTCAGAAAGTAGATATAACAATCCACTGGTTCTCCCTTATCCACTCTACTATGTTTCTATCCTCGAAAAATAAAATCTAAGCATCGACAGAGCATGATTATCCCATACAAAAATCCATGCTGACGATGTCCCAAAGATTTTCACACATTCCAATGTGCTGCTATCGCAACTTTACTAACTGGACCTAGCAGTTTCCCACTACCGAAAGTTAGACTAACAGGTCTGTAATTCCCTATATTCCTCTCTCCCACCCTTAATAAAAAGTGGGGTTCCATTAGCTACCCCCAATCCTCAGGAACTACTCCAGAAACTAAAGAGTTTTTAAAAAAATATCACTTGCCAGTCTATCTTGGCCAATTCACGTCTCATACCCCACAAAGATACCGTTTTTTAAAGTACTTTAAGTTCAAAAACCTTGTTCTGATTAATGATTTCACACGTATCCTAAAGAAATAACTCAACCAATTATGGTCACGCTTGCCCAAGGGGCCCACGCACAACAAGACTTGCCTAACTAACCCTTTCCAATTACTCAGTACCCAGACTAGAATAGCCTGCTCTCTCATTGGATTCCTCTACATATGGTTAGGAACACTATCTTGCATACATTCCAAGAAAAATCCTCATTCCTCAGCACCCCTGCCAATTTTGATTCACCCAATCTATATGTAGATTGAAGTCACCCAATATAACTGTTTTACCTTGTTTGCACGCATTTCAATTTTCCTGTTTGAAGTCACCCCCAACTACACTACTACAGTTAGGAGGCCTGTAACACAACTCCCACAAGCTTATCTGTCCCCTTAGAGTTCGCAGCTCTACCATAACGATTGCACATCCTCCAGCTAATGTTCCTACCTTTTTATTGCGTTATCTCCTCTCTAACCAGCAATGCCACCCCACTCCTTTTCTTTCTGTCTACCCTCCTGTATATTGAATATCCCTGATGTTCAGCTCCCACCCTTGGTCACCCTGGGCGCGTTTTTTTATTTTTTTATTTTTTTTTTATTTTATATCTTTTTTATTTTTTTTTTCTCCGAGCCAGTACCGCCATCCATTGTGGATCATGCTGGTCATCCACAATCAGTAGCCTGTCTGCCTTTCTCAACATATTCCCGACTCTTTTATCTTAAAAGAGCCTATCTAACTATCTTTGAAAGCATCCAGAGAACCGGCCTCTACTGCCTTCTGAGGCAGAGAAATCCACAGATTCACAACTCTCTGGGTGAAAAGTGTTTCATCGTCTCCCTTCTAAATGGCCTACCCTTATTGTTAAACTGTGGCCCCTGGTTCTGGACTCCCCCAACATCCGAACATGTCCAAATCATTGATGTCAATTGTAAGTGCGATCCTTGGATGGGAGGAAACCGAGCACATGATAAAATCCCACTCACGTCAAGGGAGAAACGTACAAACTCTGCACATACCATCACCCGTAGTCAGGATCGAACCCATGTCGGGCGGTGAGGCACATACCACTGTGCCGACTGCATCGCCCCTGAATTATATACGGTTCCTCAGCCGTAAAGCACGCCAAGCATTTGCTAGCAATATTTAAGAAGGGAACCAGCAGATGGCCTGGAAAATCACAGGTAGACCAAAATGTCTGGAGAAACTCAGTGGTAAGGCAGCATCTATGGAGCGAAGGAAATATGCAAGATTTCATGCTGTAACCCTTTCTTTCAGAATGATGCGGGTGGGCGTGGAAGAAGAAGGAAGAGCAGGCCAGAGGGCTGAGGGAAGAGCTGAGAAGGGAGGAGACAGCAACGGGAGAAGTCCCATGTTCTTGCAGCTGGGGTGCAACTGCCCAAGCAGAATATGAGGTGCCTGCTCCTCCAATTTCTGGTGTGCTTACTCTGGCCATGGAGGAGGCCCAGGACAGAAAGGTCAGAATTCGGAATGGTGGGGAGTTGAAGTCCTGAACCACTAGGAGATTCAGTTGGTTAATGCGGAAACGAGCGAGATGTATTTGGCGAAACGATCGCCAAGCCTACGTTTGAATACAATTTGGTACAAGATATTGCATATTAAAGTCATCAGTCCACTGCAATACCTCCAAAAGCAATCGGACATTGTCCTCAATAAAAAACAGTGGCTTCCTCATCAAAGTCAAATGCTAAGAGCGCAATTCCTCATGGTCTATCTCAATGCACGGCAACACCGCTCCCCACGCTTCCGAGGCCGCCAGCCTCACGATGGTAAGTCCTGCAGCTCCGCGACGGATCCCCCATGTCCTACCCCGTCGGAGGCCCACTCCACGGCACCAGCCCCAAAGACAACGGAGACCTGACATGTAAAAAGTCAGGTCTCCCGTGCAGGACAGATTAAAAATGTTTTCCCCCCAGCCCCCACCACCCCCCCATATACACAGTTAAGAAACAATACAAAAAAAAATACACAAGACAACTACATTAACTAGACAAAAAACAAAAAAGACAGAGCAGGCTGTAGGGGCCGCTGTAACGCATGAGTCGCGCTCGCCCACACTTTGGATACATTCAAATCAATTTTATAGATATATACAACTAAAAGATTAAGTTGAATCACATACACAAGAATACAGAAATAGGGAGCCAGAGAATTTAGAAGAATGTATGAACAAACACCCAACACAGTCAAATTTAATATCGTACATTTAATAATATTCATTTAGATAGTGAGAATCCGTCGATGAATTATTTCGACACCAGGGGGAAACAAATATTCAACCCATAAACGAAAGAATTGGGATGAAAGGCTACAACATATACCTCCATGTTCGTTTTTTTTATAAATGTCAGACATTTTTTAATACAATTTAAAGTAAAACATAGAATGTGCATTATCTCTACAAGCCAAATTCAAAAGCATTTTCCTATATCTCTCCTAACTGTGATAAATGTTCAATACTCTGAGGCCAATTTAACTCATACCAATGTAATTGCATAAAAATTAAAAATTTCTGGATGGATAATTTTTAAAATTAATTTCCGTATGGTTATACTCAAACTGTACCCGACCTAAATTAATATAATGGGCATATCAGAACAATACATAAAACTTACAATAAACCCAAAGAAAATTCCTATGATTACAGTATAATAACTGGGGACAAATGAATATTAAATTTGGAAAAACCAAAACAAAAGGAGGCAACCCCACAATCAAAATGTGGATTAGGCAATGTCTCGGAGACCATAATCTGAAAAAATTAGATTTGTCTTAATGACAAACCAGAATTAATTAATAGAATAGGGTCTCCGTTCATAGAATATTTGAAGGGGTAGAAAGGGCGTCCGCGAAGCCTACGAAGCTATGAACCCCAATAAGAATGATTAGTTATGTTCTGCTGACCTACGTACCTATCTCCTAAGTTGTATTAGGCTATTTTATTCAAATTTTTCTAATTTTCTTTTTTTTACTGGGGCGGGTGGTTTCCTAATCTTTTAAAAAAAAATAATAATAATTAGAGTCAATGTATTGAATACTAACTGATAAATTGAGGACCCCACGTGTTCCCTGGAAACCTGGATATTTCAAATGTTAACCGTTTAAACAACGTTTGTAGTGTTTGGTCTATGAAATGTACATCCAACTAATTTAAAAAAATTACTATAGAATTGAGGACATAAGGTTTTAATGTGAAGGGAAAAGATTTAATAGGAATCTGAGGGTAACCATTTCACACAAAGGGTGGTGGTGTATGGAACGAGCTGCCAAAGGAGGTAGTGAGACTGGAAGTGTCCATTGTTCAAGAAACAGTTAGACATGTACATGATAGGACAGGTTTTGCGGGAATAATGGACTAAATTCGCGCATGTGGACTCGTGTAGCTGCAGACCCGTTGGTTGAGTGGGGAGAATGGGGCGAAAGGCCTTGTTTCCACGCTGCAACACCTATGACAAAATGCAATAGTCTCAACAGGTCCGACGGCATCAGTGGAAAATATGACAACAAAAAGGCTGGGAGTAAGGAGGGGGGGGGGGGGGTGGGGGGGGGGGTTGTCAGGCAGCATCTGTGGAAAAAGATAGACACAAAGTGCCTGAAGTAATTCAGCGGACAGGCAGAATGAGAGAAGGAAATGGGTGACGTTTTTGGGTCAAGATCTCCCGGAGGGGGGGGAGTTTTAGTTTAGAGATGCAGCGCTGAACAGATCTTTTTTGCCCATGGAGTCCTTGCTGGACCAGCGATCACCCCTACCTCCAGAATGTGTGTGAGGCAGACGATTTTAACCTTTAAGTGTAAACGTGATAGGTATATGGACGTGAAGGGAATGGAGAGGTTTTTTTAATGGTCAGAGTGTCAGGTAGAAGGGCCTTATAGGGGAAAACAAATGGACGGCAGTCGATGAATGCCGAGAGGGCCAGTTTTCCGAGCTGTAAATGTTATTTTTTATATGGTTATCCTACAGGCATAGGGACAAATTACCAATTTTGCAGAGGCCGATTAACTAATAAACCCAGAACGCTCTTCGAAATGTAAATAGACAATAGGTGTAGGAGTAGCCATTCGGCCCTTCAAAGAAAAAAGTGCAGCATAGGCCATTCCTGCCCTTCGACCTGCACCACCAATCAAATGATCATGGCAGATCAACCAACACAGTAACCTGTAACCCTGCCTCTCTCCATACCCCCTGATGGGGGCCATAGCCACAAGGGCCACATCTAAACCCTCTTAAATATAGCGCAATGAACTGGCCTCAAACTACCCTACTGTGGCAGAGAATTTCCAATCCACCACACTCTGTGGAAAAATTTATCATCTCATCTCGGTCCTAAAAGACTTCCCCCAAATCCTTAAACTGTGACCCCTTGTTCTGGACTTCCCAACATCGGAACAATCTCCTGCAACTAACCTGTCCAACCCCTTAAGTATTTTGTACTTTCTATAAAAATCCCCCTCAAAGTCTTCTAAATCCTAGCGAGTTACAAGCCGAGTCCCCTATCCTAGAATCTTACTCATATGGAAGTTCTGTACATCCACAGGAACCCAAGTCTGAGGAACCTTCACTGTAATCCCTCTATGGCAAGATGTCTTTTCCCGCAGATTAGGAAAACAAAACAGTATGCATACTCTAGGGTGGTCTCACCAATACCCTGTAACAACTGCAGAGCCCCTCCTGCTCTATACTCAATCCTTTTGCTATGAATGCAAACATACCATTCGCTTCATCACTGCCTGCAGTACCAGCATGCCTACGATCAATGACTTGTAGCCATGAACACCCAGGTCCTCGTTTGCATTTCCCCTTTTCCAATCACCGCCATTCAGATAATAGTTCCTTTCCTGTTTTTGCACCAAAGTGGATAACCTCACATTTTATCCACATTAAAACTGCAACTGCCATGCATTTTGCCATTCACACCAACCTATCCAAGTGCACCTTGCAGCTTCCTAGGCATCTCCTCACAGCAAAACTGCCCCCCAGCTTCGTGTCATTGGCCCTCAAACATGGAGAATGCATAACTGGTGTCCCAGCACTGACCTGTGTACCCGACTAGTCACTGCCTGCCAATCTGAAACAAGACCCGGTTACACCTACTCTTTGCTTCTTCCTGCCAGCCAGATCGTCTATCCACATCAATACTGAACCCCCAATATCCATGTGCTTGTCATATATTTATTTAATTATAACACTAATGTAGCACCGATATGGACACCAGCAGCTATATGTACACCAATATATTTACATTTATATACATCTAATCAAATATTTACAAAGCTATAAAAAAAGGAGAGAGAAAAAAAGAAAAAAACCGCTCAAAATACTATACCAGTTTTTCTTAGTCCATAAATACAACCCATCACCCTATAATCACGCCTTCCCAAAACAATCAGTACAACAAATATCCCACTCGGGAGGGGGGGGGGAGTTGCGACCTTGGGAGTGGAGGGACGGCGTCAGCACAAGGATACCTGGTTGATTATTTTTGTTGTTGTTGGTGTAAATCCTTTTTAAACTGAATTAGTTTGTGTTTAATTTTTATCTCATGTTCCAGACCATTCACATATTCACGCCCCACTAGATTGCTAAGGCAAAAACTTTTAAGAGTTGTTTCTGAAATTGAGTTTTGATAAAATTATGTTCTCCCGTCGACAAATTAAACCCCACCCTGTCTTTACCATAAACATCTTTTGCAAATTTCCAGGACGAAAGAATATTTCTTGGCTTGAACTATGTAATAGAGCATTCACAAACAATTAAACCAGAACGATGCACTCAATGATAGATACTTACGAAAAACCACTCTTACCACGTAGTAAAAGATCCAAACAACAAATCACAAAAAAAAACCATAACCAACGGCTGTAATTAAGTGTGAAAATGACGTAGTGTACCCGTCCATATCACCCCACAGTACCAGCAGCAATGTGCAATCAGCTATAATCATAGCATCTATCATACCATGAAAATATATGACCACAATTGTCTCGAATTACCAATATTAGCTAAATACTATGCCAGATTTACGATTACGTGGTTAAATCAAGTTGTTTCCTCAGCAGATATTAACTGGCCTGTAAATTGTGACATGGTGACTATCCACCCTTATTTAATAATAAAGAAAACCATTGCACAAAACATATATGTAATAGGAACAATACCGATAGAAACATCCACTGAATCCATAAAAGCGGTCATGTAACATCCAAAAAACAATCACCTAATTAAAACAACAACACCCTAACGTCACACCAACCAACAGACTTCTAAAAGTGGCAAATAACCCAAAACAAACAGGCCCGATACCACATCAATCTAAACTCAACGTCAGCACAACGCCGCACAATAGCTCGAATACAATCCCCCCGAGCAGATCTCCCGCCCCTAACCTAAAGTTCCTGGGTCATTATTTTTTTCATGCCAAAAACAGGAAACCCACATTTACAAAGCTTCAATTTTGTTAAAACATTAACCGAACATCCATATAATTTAAATGTCTTGTCTTCCTCAATAAAATACTCAGGGTAGCCCCCGTGTATTATCCGATCTCATTTCTAATAATACTATTTACTAGCCCATACGATAATAGCCATACATTATTTAAATTATATTCTAATAATCAGATACATCCCGCACGTTAAAAATGGCTTATGGGGACGCGATTCCTTACGGTTAGAGATGAGATTACATGCAATAGAATGAAGACTTAAGCTTTGGAGGAATAGGACACGATAAGGGAAAGATCTGCTAAACCCTAAGGGGCAGAAACCGCTAGTGGGTGTTAGAACCGTGCCCACCAAGCTGAATGAAAGGAGTTGTGGGATGGCATACAACCAGGAAATTAGAAATTTCGAGTCAACAAAGTAAAACAGTTATAATGTGTTGACTTCTAATCTACAATATATATGGGTGAATCAAAATGGCAGGGGAGCTTAGGCCGAGGTTTCATGGAATGTATGCGGGATAGTATCTCAAAACCAACATGAAGAGGAACCAAACGAGCAGCATGCTATTCTAGACTTGTATTGAGTAATGAGGAAGGGTTAGTTAGCAGTCTCTTGTAGTGCGTGGCCCCATGGGCAAGATTGACCATAAATATGGAAGAAGTTTTTCATTATGATGGAGATGTGACATTTGTTAAATTAAATTTAATAATTCAGACAAACCTGGTCCTGAGGAACATTAAAGTAAAAAGAGGAAAGGTAAAAAACTAACGATAGTTGCGTGAAGAGCCGTTAATAGTGCCAAGATTGTGACTTACCCTTAATTCTAAATGCACCTGGTTTGAAGGTTGATATAACAAGGAAGGCTATTAAAGGACATTATAGAGCATGGGCTACAAAATGGATGAACAAAAAGGTAAGTATGGAAAAATAACTACAAACAATGTTCATGGGCCAGCATGGCAAAAGAATAAATTAGTAAGGAAGTGGCTCACTCTGGTAGATACAAGGAAATCAGGGATAGTCTCAAAACAAAAGATGAAGCGTACACCTCAAACTCAGAGACAGCAGCCTACAGCGGATGTTAGAACTTCAGAGACCAACAGAGAGGACCCAGGCTAAAGTAGGAAAAAGGTGGAACACAGGTCAGTGTGACCCAACAAAACAGACAGCCAAGTAAAAAACATATGAATGAAGCAGCAACACGCAACGGATCAACCAAAGTAGGTCCCAAGCAGTCATGCATCCCGTGAGTAAAAGTAACAATGTTACCACTACCATGGCCAGACCCCTAAGAAACACAACTTTGGTTCTTGACATCACGTAAAGGCAACATAAAAACACTGCCTGGAAATAGCAGGGGATCGCCGGCCCACATGAGATTGGGGACCAACGTAAATGCCATGATTCGCATGGAAAGGGATAAAGTAAAATGAATGGATTAAAAGGCCGATAAAAATCCACCAGGCCAGATAGGGCTGCATCCCGCACCCAGGGTACGTTAAAAGGAAGTAGCCACAGCAAAAGAGGATGCCCAAAGAGAAAAATATTGCAAAACACAAAAAGATCTCGAGTAAACAACTTTTCCATGCCAATACATTTTAAAAAAAACAGTACTGGAACCGGAGCTTTCAAAATCAGTAAATACAGCTCACAGAGGGACCTTGACGCAAGTCTTTCTGAAAGTAGAATATAAAATACACATCCACCTGGTTCTCACCCGTAATCCACACAACTAGTTTTTATATCAACCTTCGAACAAATTATCTAAGATGTACGACAGAGCAAGATTTACCGTTTCCTAAAACCATGCTGACGTTGACCAAAGATTAACAACCACATTCCAAATGTGATGCTATCGGGGCCGCAACAATAATAACTGACGTCTAGCAGTATTCCCCCCTGTCCCACTACCGAGTAGTTAGACTAACAGGACATAATTCGCCTATTTCCCTCACTCCCTCCCTTTATAAAAAAGTGGGGGTTACATAAGCTACCCTCCAATCCCAGGAACAACTCCCAGAAACAGAAAAGAGATATATGAAAAAATTATCACTTGCCCAGAGCTAGTCTTTGCCAATTCACTCACCAACCCACGAAGTTCCCGTTTTTTATAAAAGTTTCAAAAAGATCCGAAACCTTGATACTGAATTAGATGATGTCAGCTCGACCTCCTAATGACGAACTCCACCAAATTAAGGTCACACTTTCCCAAGGGGCCACGAACAACAAGACTGCAAACTAACCCTACCTCATATACTCAATTACCAGTCTATAAAGTCCTGTCTCACCCCCCCCCTCTTCAAGTTCTCCAATCATGATGGTTTAGAAAACTAACTCGCATACTTCCAAGAAATCTCTCCTTCCTCAGCACCCCTGCCAATTTGATTCACCCAATCTATATTGTAATATGAAGTCCACCCATTATAACATTTAACCTTTGTTGCACCATTTCTAATTTCCTGTTTATAGTCCACCCCCCAACTACACTACTACAGTTAGTGGCCGCTGTACACCACTCCCACTAGTCGATTTCAGCCCCCTTATGTTCGCAGGCACACTCCATATCGTTGTCCACATCTCCAAGCTAATGTCCTACCTTTCTATAGCGTTAATCTCCTCACAACCACAATGCCACCCCACCTCGCTTTTTCCTCTCCCTTTTTCAGTCTACTCCTCCTGTAGAATTGAAACCCTGGATGTTCAGTCTCCCCACCCTGTCACCCTGGACCTGCGTCTCCCCGAGCCATTACCGCGCCATCCATTAGTGAACATGGCTGGTCCATATCCGACAATCAATAAGCCTGTTCCTCCTGCCTTTCTCCAACATATTTCC
>CM069131.1:200473245-200617478 GCA_035221665.1 Okamejei kenojei | reverse complement strand
CATAGCGAGATAGTATTACAAATTCTAAATTGTAAAGAAGTATTTTAAATGCCAAGATGTGAAAAAGGTTACATGTAATGCTGAAACATTTATAATTCTTTGTTAAACTTTGATAACTTGGCACTAGAATCACTTCATTTCTCTCAACTTGGGGTTGTTGCCGGCGGCTATGCGCCTGCGCACTGGTGCAGATCACGGGCTGCCGGCTGGGCGGTTGCGGCACATGCGCACTTGGCAAGGTTGCCGCGGTCTTGCGCATGCGCACTGGGTGGGGGTGGGGAAGTTGGGTGGTGGGTCGGTGTTGGGGGGGATAAGTGGTGCCGGGGTTTGTAGGATGGGGGCAGTCAGTTCTTCGGTTGACGGTGGATAACTTGGTGTTTGTGGGTGGAGGATTGGTTTTGTGGTTGGGGGTGTGTGGGCGAGTAGTTGGAGGGGTGTTTGAGGGTTGGGGATAGTGTTTTCTTTGAATGATTGGTGGTGAGGGGGGTATGGCTGGGATTTGTAGGCAGAGGGATTGCAGGGGGGGGTCAAGCCAGGTGATTTGGGGGCCTTGGTGGTGGGGGTGAGTAGGTGGTGTGGTTGTGTTGGAAGAACGTGCGTTGCGTTGTGTGGGGTTGTGGTGTTTTTTAGTTGTGTGATTGGTGCGCGTAGGGTTTGGTTAAGTGGGGGTGGGGTGTGAATTTTTGTGGGGATGTGGGGTGCTTAGGCAGGTGTGCACGTGTGTAGTGGGGCTCTCTGTTGTGGGGGGCGTTTGGGGTGTTCTTGGGGAGGAGAGGTTCTTTTGGGTTGGTAGGGATGGGTTTGGTGTTGGGCGGGGATGGGTTGGGGGTCGTCGCAGGTGGAGATTGGAGGCCCGGTGATGGGGCTGCCGCGATGCGCCGGCTGCCGATAGAAAGTGCCGTGATCGCGCGGGCCGGCGCCGCCCGGGCTCTGGGCCGGGCGTGGCGTGGCTCGAAATGGCGCCAGGCCCGCAACCCTCCCCACTGCGCACGCGCGGCCACTAGGGCCCGGCAAAGTGCGTGATCGCGCGGGGCCGGCAAAACCGGGGACACATTTGCGCCGGCGGTTCACCAGGGAGGAACAATTTAGCGGGATAAATTAGGTTTACAAATCGGAATCGGCGGGAAGGGAACCTAAAAGCTGGGGAATTATCCGCCCAAAAGCGGATAGTTGGGAGGTCTGCCGCAACCCCCACACACACAATACACACCCCCACACCCACAAACCCCACACCCACACCCACCAACCCACCCACACCCACCCCACAACCCCACACCCCCACCCACACACACCCCCCACACCCACACACACACATACCCCCGCACCCACCCCACCCACACCCAAAACACCGACACACACACCCCCACAACCCCACCCACACCACAAACCCCACACCACCCACACCCCCCACACTCCCCCACACCCACACCCACCCCACACCCACACACCCACAACCCCCACACCCCACCCCACCCCCCCCACACCCCCACACACACACCCCACACACCCCCCACCACCCCACACCCCCACACCCACACACAACACCACACCTACACCCAACACACCCACACCCCACCACACCCACACCGACCCACACCACCCACACCCCACACCCACCCCCCCCCCCCCACAAAACACACACACACCACACAACACCCACACCCCACCCACCACACACCCCCACACCCACACCCACACCCCCACACCCCACCAAACACCCAACCACACACAACCCACACACCCCACAACACACCCACACCACCCACCCCACCCCACCACCCACACACCACCCACACAACACACACACCACCACCCCCCAACCCCCCCCCCACACCCACACATTCCCCCCACCCCCAAACCCACACCCACACACCCCCACCACCCCACCACACACCCCCCCACCCACACACACACACCCACACACACCACAACCCACACCCCCCACAACACACACACCCACACACGCCCACACAACCACACCACACACACCACACACCACCCCACACACACACCCACACCCACACACCCACACACTCACACACCCCACACACCCACACCCACACCCACAACACCCCCTCACCCACACACCCACACCCACACCCCCACCACACACCACACCCACACACCCACACACCACCACACACGCCCACACACACACCCACACACCCCCACACACCCACACACACACACCCTACCACACACACACCACCACACACCACACACACACACACACACACACAAACACACACACACACACACACAACACACCCACACCCCCCTCCACACACACACACACACCACACCCACACTCACTCCCCCACACCCTACACACACCCAACCAAAACACACCACACACCCAACACACACAACACACACCCACCCCCACACCCCACACCCCCCACCCCACACCCCCACCACACCCCCACCACCCTCACCCACACACCCCCAACCACAACCACCCACCCCCCACACCCCCACCCACACCCAATGCCCACACCCCCACACACCCACCCCACACCCCCCACACCCACACACATACCCCCACCCCAACACCCCCACCCCACACCCACACCCACACACACCACCCAAACACACCAACCCACACACCAACGCACCCACCCACATCCACACACACACCCCCACACCCACACACCCCTACCCCCACAACCCCACCCACACTCCACACACCCCACACCCACACAATCACACACCCACACCCACACCCCCACACCCCACGCACCCACCCAAACACCACGCACAGACCTCCAACATTTGATTGTCAAAATTCATAATATTTCCCCTCAAAATTCATATTTTCTAAAGAAAATTCATATATGTCGCGCGCCCTATTCGGGGTTCCATGTCACAAATTCTAAAATTGTGAAGAAGTATTTAAATGCCAAAATGTGAAAAAAGGTACATGTATGCTGAAAATTTATAATTCTTTTGTTAAACTTTGATAAACTTGGCAGTAGACTCACCTTCATTTCTCTCACTTGGTTGTTGCCATGCGGCAAATGCGCCTGCGCACTGGTGCAGATCAGGGGCTGCCGGCGGGCGGTGGCGGCACATGCGCACTTGGCAAGGTTGCCACGGGTCTGCGCCTGGCACTTGGGTGGGGTGGGGGGGAGGCCGGTGATGGGGCTGCGCGAGCGGCCGGATGCCGGGCTAGATAGTGCGCTGATCGCGGCGGCCGGGTCTGGGCCGGGCGTGGCGTGGCTCGGAAATGGCGCCAGGCCCGGCAACCCCTCCCCCACTGCGCACGCGCGGCCAATAGGGCCCGGCAAAAGTGCCGCTGATCGCGCTTGGGCCGGACCAAACCGGGGCACATGGCGCCGGCGTTCACCACGGGAGGAACAATTTGCGGGATAATTAGGTTACAAATCGGATGGGCGGGAAGGGAACCTAAAAAGCGGGAATATTCTCCGCCAAAAGCGGGATAGTTGGGTGGTTCTGCACGCACCCACCCACACCCCCACACCCACACACCCACACACCGCCACACCCACACACACCCACCCCCACCCCCCACAACCCCACACCCCACCCACACACACACACCCACACACAAACATACCCCGCACCACCCCACCCACACCCAAACACCGACACCACACACCCCCACAACCCCACCACACCCACACCCACACACCCACACCCCCCCACCCCCACACCACACACCCCACACCCACACACCCACACCCCCACACCCCCACACCCACACACCACACCCACACACCCACACACACACACACCCACACACCCACCCACACACACCCACACACCCACCCACCCACACACCACACCCACACCCACCGACCACACACCCACACACACACGCACACAACGCACACGCAACACACCCCCACACGCACATGCACAACACCCCCACACACACAGCACACACACAAGCCCACCCACACACCACACCCACACCCCCTCACACACACCCCCACACCCACACCCACACACAAACACCCCCACACCCCCACACCCACCCACCACACCCCCACACCCCCACACCACACTCACACCCAACACCCACACCCCCACACCTACCCACCCACCCCCACACACACCCACACACACACCACACCACACCCACACCCACCCCACACCCCCACCCACACACCTACACACACACCCCCACAACCACCAAACCCAAACACACACCACACACATCACACACACACCCACCCACACACACTTACACACCACACACACACACACACCCACACCCTCACAAACACCCACACGCACACCCAACCCACAGCACACCAAACCCACACCCACCGACAACACCACACACCCACCCACCACAACAACCCACCACACTTCGCACACCACCCCCACACACACCGCACACAAACAACCACACCCACACACCCACCCACACACCCATACACACACACACACACACCCACACACACAACCCCACACCCACACGCCACAACCCACAACACACACCCACACACCCACCCACACAACCCACACCCACCGGACACACACCCACACCCACACACCCCACACTCACACGCACACACACGCACACACTCCCCCACACGCACACGCACACACAGCCCCACACCCACGCCCACACACACAACCACACCACACCCACACCCAACCCACCCCCACAACCACACACCACACCCACAACACACACACACCACACACACCTACACACCCACACACACCCACAACACTCACACCCACCCACCAACCAACACACCCACCCACAACACACCCCACACCCCACCACCCCCACACCCCACGCACCACCCCGCACTACCACCCACCCACACCCACACACACACACCCACACCCACACACCCACACACAACCACCACCCACACCCACACACCCCACCCACACAACCCACCACCACCCACACCCACACAACACACACCCCCCACACACACACACACCACACCCACCCCCGCACCCCACCACACTCCCACAACCCACACACCCGCAACCCCACACACACCAACCAACACTCACCCCCACACACACACACACCACACACCACGCACACACACAAACCCACCCTGCACCCCCACACACACACACCCACACACACCCCCACACCCCCACACACACACACAGCACCACACCACCCCCGCACCCCCACCCCACCCACACACACACCCCCACACCCCCACACCCCCACAACCCACAACACCACCCCAACACCCAACCACACCCCCACCACACACACACTAACCACACACACACCCCCACACCCACACCACCCACACACACAGCTAACACCACACCCACACCCACACACCCATCCACACGCACACACACCCACACCCACCCACACACCTAACACCCACCCACACACCCATCCCACACACACGCACACCCAACACACACATGCACACCACACACACACGCACACCCAACACACACACACGCAACACACCCCCACACAAACACACACACACACACACACACGACCACACACCCCACACACACACGCACACCCACAACCACACCACACACACACCACAACCACACACTCCTCACCCACCCACACACAAACACACACACCCCACCCACACCCCACACACACATGCACACCCATTTCATCCCACCCACACCACACCCCCACACACCCACCACACCTTACACACCACCCACCTCACACCACCACACCCACACACACCACCCACACCCACACCCACACACCCACATGCACACCCATATCACCCACACACCCACACACACACCCACACCACCACCCCACACCCACACCCCCACACACCCACCACACCTCACACACACCCACCTCCACACACCCACACCACACACACCCACCCACACCACACCCACACAACATGCACACCATATCCACCACACACCCACACACACACCCACACCCACACACCCACACCATACCCCACACCTCCCACCACACCTACACACACACCCACCTCCACAACACCCACACCCACACACACCCACCCAACCCACACCCACACACACATGCACACCCATATCCACCCACACACCCACCACACACACAAAACCCACACCCTCACACCCACACCCACGCACACACCCCACACAACCACGCAACACCACCCACACCCACACACACCCACTCCCACACACACCACACCCACACACACACACACACACACACACACACACACACACACACACACACACACACCCACGCACACCCACACCCACACCCACACCCACACACACACATTTTCAATAGGTCCTATCTCTTAATAAAGTATTTAAAAACATATAGCTCAAAAAAAATTACTTACCATATTATTTGTGGACATAATCCATTCTTCTTTCTTTGTTTACAGCAAAAATATCCATAAGGTTGCTTCGTGAAACTCTTCAGGTAATCACTATCCACCCTTGAAAATTCTGCCAAGAAACTTGCGCATGCGCAGTGCGCAAAGCAGCACTTGCACGCAATCCATGGTGTAAAGGCAGAGTTTCAGTTGCCTTTACGGACCGTTCCCACTGAAGGCAGTATTGTATAGCAGTTCTAGTGTGTCGACAGCACGTGAGTAGCACATACTTCCGCGTTTAAAATGTGCTGCTGATGAAAGGCACAGGAGAATTATGCCTCCCGTGCCTTTATGACCATTTATGACTATTTATGACCATTTTATATATGTTTTATATATATTTTATATATATTATATTTTTATATAAAATAATTACTATTTTATAATTTTAGTCAGGATAGGCACTGCCTACCTTGCCTACCCTGACGGCACGTGCCTGGTGTCATGGTACACCAGTCATTGAAAGTTGCCATGCAGGTGCAGCAGGCAGTGAAGAAAGTGAATGGTATGTTAGCATTCATAGCAAAAGGAATTGAGCATAGGAGCAGGGAGGATCTACTGCAGTTGTACAGGACCTTGGTTCAGATTCAGATTCAGATTCAGATTCCTTTATTGTCATTCAGACCTTTCGGTCTGAACGAAATTTGTTACCTTGCAGTCATAACATGTAATAAATTAAAACAAAACACACAATAAACACATAATTTAACATCCACCACAGTGAGTTCACCAAGCACCTCCTCACTGTGGTGGAAGGCAAAAGTCTTAAAGTCTTTGTCATTTTCCCCTACGTGTTCCCCCTCTGTACTGAGGCAATCCAGGCCTTCGATGTCATTGTCCACCAGGCCCGCGGCGAGCCTCCGAAGCCAGGCCGCCACCCAAAGGGCCGCCGTCCGCCGGAACGCCGGAACACCACCACAGCCCCCAGCCGGATCGACCACAGGGAACGCTGTGGGAGCCCGCCGGAGCTCTGAAGCCGGGCCCGCCACTGGAGCACCTGCTGGAGAGCCGCTGGAGAGCCGCCCTGAGCCGCCGGAGCGCCGAAGCCGGGCCGCCGCTGGAGCACCCGCTGGAGAGCCGCTGGAGAGAGCCGCCGGAGCCGCCGGAGCGCCGAAGCCGGGCCACCGCACCGCTGGAGCACCTGCTGGGAGAGCGCCTGGAGAGCCGCCAGGTGCCGCGGGCCGCGGAGCGCCGAAGCCGGGCCGCTGCTGGAGCACCCGCCGGAGAGCCGCCGGAGCGCAATGCCGGGCCGCTGCTGGAGCGCCGCTGGAGCAACTGCTGGTATAGCGCGAAGCCCCCGAAGCCCGAAAAAGAAGAAGCCGGGCGCCGCCGCCGCTGGGAACACTGGAGCTCTGAACGCTCGCCACAGCTCCGAGGCCACCAGCTCCGCCATTAGGCCTCAGCACGGTGGGGTAGACGGAGAGACGGTGACAGGGGGACACGACAAGAAAAGGTCGCATCCCCCGAAGGGGGAGAGACTAAAACCTTGTTTCTCCCACCCTACCCCCCCCCCCCCCACACAAACACAGCCTAATAAACCAAAATTCTAACTAAAAACAGACACGAAAGGACGAAAAAAAAAGAAAAAAACAGACGGACTGCAGGTGAGCCGCAGCTGCCACGCAGCGCCGCCACTTCCGGAAGAGGTGAGATGGTCTCTGGTGAGACCACACCTGGAGTATTGTGTACAGTTTTTGTTTGTACTCGCTTGTACTCGACTTGTACTCGCTCGAATTTAGAAGATTCAGGGGGTAGCTTATAGAAACTTACAAAATTCATAAGGGGTTAGACAGACTAGATGCAAGAAGATTGTTGCCGATGTTGGGGAACTCCAGAACAAGGGGTCACAGTTTAAGGATAAGGGGGAATCTGTGGAATTCTCTGCCACAGAAAGTAGTTGAGGTCAGTTCATTGGCTATATTTAAGAGGGCGTTAGATGTGGCCCTTGTGGCTAAAGGGATCAGGGGGTATGGAGAGAAGGCAGGTACAGGATACAGAGTTGGAAGATCAGTAGTGATCATATTGAATGGTGGTGCAGGCTCGAAGGGCCGAATGCCCACTCCTGCACCTATTTTCTGTTTCTATGTCTCTAATCCTTGCCTTTTTGGGTACAGGGACAATAGTGGAGACTTTGAAGCAGGCAGGGACAGTACATGTTTGCAGGGACTGGTTAAAAATGTCTGTATAGACTGGTGCCAGCTGTTTGGCACAGAGCTTAAGAGTAGAGGGCGAAACATTGTCAGGTCCTGGAGATTTCCGGTTCTTTTATCCTCTGAAAAGCCTCTCCACATCTCTATTTTTATTGTTGATATAAACAATATAATCAAACGAAGGATGAGATCATAAACTTTGACACCATGTTGGTGTTGAGTCCTTGTAATAATAAAGACCTCACACCTTGGCAGGTTATACACTATTTATTTAGAATAAACAACTACAGGCTCTTACTTGACAGTTAACTTCATACTGAAGAGTGCAGTAGCTCGTGATGCTAATAAGCTAGTGGCCATAACTACAAAAGCATGACACATAACATGAGCCACTGATCTACAGAGATGGTTGGCATTTTCTTTCATTATTGATAGAACATGAATTCTGAAGAATTCCAAAGAGCACAGTTGTCAAAGTTCGTCTCTTAAAGAAAGCAGAGCGAACAAAATTGTTAAAGGTAATCCAGAGCAATCTTTTAATCAATTTTGCCATGCTGAGTTATTGGGAAGAATGAAGGTGTGTGACTGTGAGAAAGGGTGGTAACCGTGGAGTGCAGGAGACCCAGGTGGCTTTGCCTTATTGAAACAGGTACGCCCTCTAGGGAACTGTCGGGGAGACGATGTTTCCAGTCCGAGCAGTGGAGATGTCGATGGCTCCAATTCTCGAGATGGGACTCGACCGGCAAGACGAACATCGTGCAGAGCCATAGTGGTGGATGACTCCATTGTCCGAGGAGCAGGCAGGAGATTCTGTGGCAGCAGACGAGACGTGAGGATGGTCTGTTGCCTCCCTGGTGCCAGGGCTCAGGATGTCACAAGCCGAATTCGGAACATCCTCGAGAGAGAGATGGTGAACAGCCGGCAGAAGTTGTGCACGTAGGCACAAACGACATCGGAAGAAGGGGAAGGAGGTTCTCCAACATGAGTTCAGAGAGTTGGGAAGAAGACTGAAAGGCAGGACTTCTGGGGTGGTTATCTCTGGATTGCTTCCAGTACCTCATGCTGGTGAGGACAGGAACAGGGAGATAGGGGATCTGAATGTGTGGCTGAGAAGTGGTGCAGGGAGTAAGGATTTAGATTTATAGACCACTGGGATCTCTTCTGGGATAGGGGTGACCTGTACAAAAGGGACAGGTTACACCTTAACTGGAGGGGGACTGACGTTCTGGCAAGCAGGTTTGCTAAGGCTACACGTGTGGGTTTAAACTAAATAGTGGGGGGGAGGGATTGACAAATTGGGAGTATAAAGATGGAATTGAAGGGGAAGTGAGTACGGGAACAATTACAGAATATTCTCGAATTAACCAGAAGGAAAGTTCGAGAAGGGGTAACAGAGTAAGATCAGGGCCAATTACGAGCGGAGCGAGGGGGAAGGTGAATACGGAGGTCAAAGTGTTGTATATGAATGCGCGAAGTATAAGGAATAAAGTGGACGAGCTTGAGGTTCAGTTAGAAATCGGCAAGTATGGTGTTGTGGGAATTACAGAGACATGGCTGCAAGAGGGCCAGGGCTGGGAACTGAATATCCAAGGGAATACCTCCTATCAAAAAGACAGACAGGTGGAAAGAGGGGGGCGGGGTAGCTCTGTTGGTGAGGAATGAAATTCAGTCCCGTGCAGGGGGTGTGATTGAACCAGGACATGTGTAGTCAGTATGGTTAGAATTAAGGAAATGTAAGGGTAAAAAGACGCTAATGGGACTTATCTCCAGGCCCCCAAACAGTAGCCTGGACATAGGGTGCAAGTTGAATCAGGAGTTAAAATTGACATGTAGTAAAGGTAATGCTGTGGTTTTGGGAGATTTCAACATGCAGGTAGACTGGGAAAATCAGGATGGTACTGGACCCCAAGAAAGGGAGTTTGTGGAGTGCCTTTGTGATTAATTCATAGAGCAGCTTGTATTGGAGCCTACCGGGGAGAAGGCAATTCTGGATTAGTGTTATGTAATGAACCGGATTTGATAAAGGAATTTGAGGCTAAGGAGCCATTAGGATGTAGTGACTATAATATGGTCAGGTTTAATCTACAGTTGGACAGGGAGAAGGGTAGATCGGAGGTGTCAGTGTTACAGTTGTATAAACGGGACTATGGAGCCATGAGGGAGGAGCTGGCCAAAGTTGACTGGAAAGATACCCCAGCAGGGATTACAGTGGACCAACAATGGCAGGTATTTCTTGTAATAATATAGAAGGTGCAGGATCAGTTCCTTCCAAAGAGGAAGAAAGATTCCAAAGGGAGTAAGGGGCGACCGTGGCTGACAAGGGACGTCAGGGACAGTGTAAAAAGTCAATACAGGGAGAAAAGATGAGGTACGAAGGTTAACGTTTGTTCTGAAACGGGCAATGGGGTATAGGGCTGCCTTGACAATAATCATTGAGCAGGGGTACCCAAGGCAGGTTCACGGGAAATGTTGTGTAAGTTCAGCAAATCTAGGTATACGTCAGACTTGGCCCTGTGAGAGCGCTTCATGAGTTGTTTTGCACTTCGGACAGCCGTTGAGCCAGCCCATTAGAATGAGAAATACTCAGGGCTGCTGGTGATGTGGTGAATTGTTGGCTGGTGAACTGGCTGCCATTGTCAGTCAACAGCGTGCCTGGAGATGCATGGATTGAAAAATGAGGAGATAATTTTGAAATCACGTCGCTGGAGGTGGGGCTGCTGAGAAAATCAATGTCGAACCATCCTGAATACGAATCCACGAGCACCAGGTGCTGCTTGCCGTGCCACTCAAAAAATCAGCTGCCACTGTAGACCATGGGAGCGCAGGGTACATGATGTGGCAGAGTGGTTGCTTTTGTTGGTGAGGTGCCATGCTATTGCACACAGCACAAGCTGCCACATTGTCGTGATGTATTCGGCCATGCCAGGCCAGTAAGACCTGCTTTCTGCCCATGAAACAGTGGCTTCAGCACCTGGGTGTCCTGCATGGACAGCGTCAAAATGCCGGTTATGCTGTGAAACAGGAACCACGGCCTTGTGTCCTTTTAAAACAATCCCGTCTTGAAGCACTAATTCGTCCCGAACAGGGAAGAAAGGTCGGACTGGCAAAGGAACGTTGTAGTGCTTGTCAGGCCAGCCACGCTTAATGACAGAGTTTAGGGACCGTAGGGTCTTGTTGGTGGAAGTGCGGGCAACTAAGTCCTCCATCCATGATGATGGGATGAAGGATACGGACATCGCGATAATGTCATCATCCTGTGAGGGCAAATCCTCACAGGTCTTCCGAGGTGCACGTGAAAGGGTGTCTGCTAGGTGCATATCCTTTGCACGTTTGTAGGTGAGGACAATGTCATATTTTTGAAGTTGTAGCAACATCAGTTGTAGGCGCGCTGGAGAGTTATGAATAGGTTTCATTGAAAATGTTGATAAGAGGTTGGTGGTCGGTTTCAACTGTAACTGTGCGACCAAAGATGAAATCGTTGAACTTTTGCAGGCAAAAACAACCGCTAGTAATTCCTTTTCAATTTGGGCGTATCGTTGTTCTGTGTCAGACATGGTGCATGAGGCATAGGCGAGAGGCTTATTGCCATGGCTATCATTCTGAAGGCACGTCAATGGGTGCTGGGAGTTCATTAATGGCACTGGTTTTCGCTGGATCCGTTTTCAGGCCATCCTTGGTAAATATATGGCCTAGGTATTTTACCTCATTCACTCTGAATTTGCATTTTTTGGGGTTGAGTTTGAGATGGATGGCCTCAACACGCTTCAATACTTTCATCAGATTGGCATTGTGCTCCTCGATCGTTTTCCCAGAAATGAGGATATCGTCCACTAGGATGGAGCATGGGTATCCGGAAAACAATTTCTCCATGGATTGTTGAAACACTTCACTGGCAGGACATACCAAAGGGAATTCACAAAAATTAATATCATCCGAATGGTGTATTGAACGTCGTCAGCCTGGAGGATTTATGTTCCAGTGGTATCTGCCAGAATGAATTCTTGGCATCTAGCACGGTGAATACAGTTGCTTCAGTCATCTGCGCCACAATCTTGTCCACAGTGCTCATTGGATAACGTGGTCTCTTAATTGCTGTATTTAAGTCCTTGTGGTTGATACAAATCCGTATCTCGTCTTTATTCTTCTTACTAGTGGCAACCATTGAGGAGATCCAGTCTGAGATTTCAGTTACGGGACTAATCACACCAAGAGCCACCATTCTGCTAAGTTCACTTTGTACTCGATCCCGCATATCATGGGGAATCCTGTGAGCCGGACAAACAACTGGGATTGCCCCAGGGTCAATAGTAATCATGCATCTGGCAGGCAACCTGCCCAGCTCTGCATTAAACAAGTCCTTGTATTGTGTTAAAATGTGATGTGTAAAATCACAGTCTACAGTCAGTGGACAGACTGAAGGGCTGAAGGAAATCAATCCCATATCATGGCATGCATCGGCACCCAGTATGAATGGTTACTTCTCGTGTACCACGTAAAAATTCAGGATGTGGTCACGCGCATTGAGATGGCAACGTAACTGTACTTAGCCGATAGGGTGCAGTGCTGCTCCATTAAAAGAGATAAGTGAAGCAGTTGTCTGAGTTAGAGCTTCTGTGTATTGTAGCTGTTGGAAGACGGCCAAGGAGATAGCATTACAACGAGACCGGCTATTTTACTTCGGAGTCACGTGAGTGACTACGTGAAGAAGCCCCGCCTGGCGCTAGAACGGCATTACGTCGACGCTGACGGCAGAAGCAAGAGCTGCAGAGCGCAGCTCCTCGCAGCGGCCGGAACGGACCCGCAGGTAAGTGCAAGGAAAATAGGGGACGTTCTAAAAAAGACGTTACGCTGGTAGAACCAGCAAAAGAGAAAGTAAAATTTAAAATAGTAAGATTAAACGAGAACTTACCAGTTCGAAGTTTGATCGTTATTTTATGAGGAGTTACGATGAGGGATTACGTGAAGAGCCCGCCTGGCGCTGGCAAACGGCATACTTCAAAGCAGCGGCATGAAAAACACAGAACACAAAATAGCCGAAGTAACATAGTAAGGCTCATAATAGACTTAGAACTACCAGATGATCATTTATTTTATGTGGGGGTGGGGAGTGGAGGGCACGTAATCCCTCATCGTAACTCCTCATAAAATAACGATCAAACTTCGAACTGGTAAGTTCTCGTTTAATATTTACTATTTTACTTCGGAGTCACGTGAGTGACTACGTGACCTCTAGAGTTTAAAGCTTTCTGTGTTTTTCGGTGTCGTAGAATTTATTCCATACGACAGTACGGCTCATTAACACAATAACGAGCGAATAAACACATTTTCCCCAAACATTGCCTCAAGTTATTGTGATAAATAATTTTCACATTATAAAAATGAAAATAATTGCCTTTCTATTGAAAAGCAAATTTATCACAAATACCAATTGATATATATTTTTTATGGCATGACAAAGCAACAATTATAGCGAACCGAACATTGCGTGTCTAAATCTGACACCATGACTGGTTCCTTTATTTTAACAGTAATCTACAGCCTCCTGCGGCCTTGCATCTTTGCTCGAGTGGCTCATCCTGTGCCATTCCGGTGAATGTATTTTCTCATTAACAGAGTGATTTTCCACCTTTCAGTGTCTAGTTCCTACTGAATGTATCCAATTATTAACCATCTAGAAACATAGAAACATAGAAACATAGAAATTAGGTGCAGGAGTAGGCATTCAGCCCTTCGAACTGCACCGCCATTCAATATGATCATGGCAGATCATCAACTCAGTATCCCGTACCTGCCTTCTTCCTTACCCTCTGATCCCCTTAGCCACAAGGGACTCTTAAATATACAATGATGGCCTCACTACCCTCTGTGGCAGAGAGTTCCAGAGACTCACCACTCTCTGTGTGAAAAGTCTTTTCATCTCGGTCTTAAAGATTGCCCCCTTATCCTTAAGCTGTGACCCCTTGTCCTGGAACTTCCCCAACTCGGGAACAATCTTCTGCATTAGCCTGTCCAACCCCTTAAGAATTTTGTAAGTTTCTTAGATCCCCTCTTAATCTCTAAATTCCAGAGAGTATAAACCGAGTCTATCCAGTCTTTTCTTCTAAGACAGTCCTGACACCAGGAATCAGTCTGGTGAATCTAGAAATACACTATAACATCGTTTGACTGAACCAATGTTTTTGTGTGTAATAAGCAGTCTCATTGCCACAGACTCTTACCTACTGCAACATTTTCATCAATGTTCACACACACACACACACACACACACACACACAACTTAAAGCCAGCAGGATGTGCTTATAGGTTTACCTTGGTTTTGTTTTCAGGTCTTCTTGGCGTGCTTTGTTTGGTAGATTCATAAACATATATGATAATGCAATTTGTATCCACATGCCATTATAACGTAACATTTGCAATGTTTGCACTCTTATATTGATACTAAAGTTATCAGAATTATTATTTTCAATGTTTAAGTTTTTTGAATCATAGATAGAGTTAAAGTCCATTTCTTAAGGCATTTCAAGATTTTTTTATCTCCTGCCTTTATATTTTTTACAATTTTGGACAGATTATATATACATATACACATATCTATATCTATCTCTATAATATAAATATACACACACACATATATATATTTTATTAACATTTACATATATATCCCTTTCCATATTGGGATATTATGAATGCATCTGATAACTTCTTGGTTAATATATTGTCCGTTTATAAGACGGTAACACTCTGAGCCCTATAATTGGCTCTATCAATTAGATACTTAGAAAATGCAATCCACAAGGAATTCACATATATCTAAATGACAAAATAACTTTACTGTATATACAGACCTCCAATTTCTTATAACAAAATATAGTTATTTAGACTTATTTCTGCAAATTGCAGGTTATAACACTTCTTTATACATAATTATTTATTGATATATCGTAATATTGGTTTACATTCATAGACTTCTTTGACCATCAGCTGTTTGAGATGGTCTAGTCAACCTGTAGATAGTCAAATTCATATTTTCACTTATGGAGGTTTTTGTACAACAATAAATTACTGCAGGGTTTCTCAACCTGGAGATCCCAGTGGGTGCTGCAGCATCCAAAGAACAAAGGGAGACAGGTAACGACCTAGGTCGAGACCCTTTTTTGACTTCAATTAAATTACTGCCATTATGAATCATCACCAGCAGTTCAAAATCACACAATATAAAATAACCATAAAGGACCCATATTGGGCCACCAAAATGCCTCTGGCAGTGTCCTGCTACATATTCATCAGACACTGCCCTATTAAACAAAAAAAGAGGAACACAAGAATCTTTTCCTCATGTAATTTGGAGAAAAGCATCCACCTTCACTGTTCTTAGATACCCACAAGAATATTCGAAAGATCAGTGATTTAATCTGTATGCAATCAGATTAATCGTAAGTAATCCATATTAATGACAATATGTTTTTCTTACCAAATTAGTTATCTTCCGATACCATTGTCTCTTCCTTAGAGATAAAAGGTGGACTAACTTTAAAACTACCAGGGTCACAAAAGTGGAGAAACTCAGCGGGTGCAGCAGCATCTAAGGAGCGAAGGAGATAGGCGCGTTTCGGGCCGAGACCTGCAACCCGCTGAGTTTCTCCAGCTTTTTTGTGACGTCGCCTATCTCTTCGCTCCTTAGTGCTGCTGCACCGCTGAGTTTCTCCAGCTTTTTTGTGTCCCTCGATTCTCCAGCTCTGCAGTTCCTTCTTTAAAAACTTAAAAACATACCACATCTGTTTACTTAGATAATCCCATTAATTGTTGTTTGACTTATCTTGTGACCCACAAGAAAATATTTAAAATCAGTGATTTAATCTGTATACAACCAGAATTAATCGTAAGTATACAAAATAATGACAATATATTTTCCTCCCAAATTTGACCATAGTTAACATATGCCACAGCCGTGGTATTGTTCATTCTTCATACGACATGGACAGTTCCATAAATAAAACAATCGATCTTTTTTATCCATTAACTCCTTAGACTTCAACAATTAATACGAATGTTTGGAAAATTCTTAGGACAAACCATTTATGTTTGCCTGGTATAATTGTCTGCAGTCCGCTTAACAAAAAACATATCAATTATTGTTATAAGAATAGATAATATTCTATCTTTTACCCAAACATTCACAGAAGCTGTACATCATCTGTAATCTTGCTTCAGTTGTAATTAAATAGTTGAAGCAGCTTATGAACCTTTTTTACATTACTAATAATGATAACGTATCATTTGATATTTTGCATAAACCTCTTCACAAGGCATACATATTCTATAAGCTTCTGTATTCCTTCTTTGGAACTTTATTTATATTTTCCCTAACCTAATGGAGGAACAAAGATGCAACAACAATAATACATATTTGTATCATGGAACAATTCTCCCCACTCTTATGGTGCTTAAATTACTTCTGAATTCAGAATAGTAATTTAAAAATATTTTATTAATGCCTGAGCATATGCTTTATGTAATGGGTCAAGTCCACCAGGTTTATTAATGGCAGGCACTAATTTGCAGCTGCTCTTTATCTCTTCTAATTTAAATGTAATCGAGATAACCATACCATGTACCTCATTAGTGCAAGTGTGATCTTTTATCAGTATTATTGTTCCTTCAGTGTTCAGTTTAACAACTTGAACTGATTGATTGTTTTGGACAAGTTTTAATTTGCACAGCTTGACCCACTTTAATTAATTTCAAGCAACCTGTAATATTGATTAACACTTTGTTAATCACAACAGTTTTCCATGTTCTAGATGTTTCTATTTTCTTACACTGTGAAAGTGTAAATAATGATATTATTGTATGGTTTATACCATGAATCTTTACACTAAGGTTAATTTTATAATATACATGTACGTTCCCCTTCTTTTTTAAATTTACTTTTGAGTGCTAACCTGAAATCAGTTTTCCCCTAATACAGTGTGAACCAATCCTCCTTAGTTATATTAAGTTTTAACCATCATAATACACCTGTAATCCCCCATAATTGGAGATTTCATGACTTATTTTGTAACCAGATGTTTGCACCTCTTCAACGTACATCGCCTTCTTTTCCCCAATTATATAGGTTAAGATAAGGCTATGTTTGGCTAATACCACTTCTGCCTTTATTTTGATCCATCATCAAATTTTTCCATTGGATCATAGTTTTTCCACCGTAAAATAAAAGATCTTTGTCTTTGTTTTGATCCATAATCAAAATTTTTATTGGATCATAGTTTTTCTTCCCCAAAGTTTAAAGATCAGTGGTCTGTTCTTTTGTAATTAATATCTTTGATTAATCATAAGGCAGGTATTCTATAATAATCAGGAATTTAATATATCCTGATTTGTATTAATCTGGCAACCCTATAATGCAGATTCGGTAAATTATATATTTTTCTTCCTATTAAGCTCCACAACTAATGGCAATTTATTTTATATTTTACATATTTGCACCATTTTGAACTTTGAAATTGTATTTCTTATATCTCATATATTTGAGACATGGATATTTATAAATGGATTAACCATTGATATTTAAATAAAACATAAAGTTTTATCGTATTTCTTGAAGTTGGTGAGATACCATATAATTAATGTAGGCAGCTAGGTTTTCCCATAGCCTCACCACTTCCTTTAGATATAGCAAATCTTTTGCTATCTCAGGCACACCTGGCCTCACTTTTATTTTTATTTTATTTGTGGTGTGCATTCATAATTCACATCACCACTTGCAGGGTCTGTCTTTTGCTGCCCTGATCCACTTGGAATTATATCCAAAGAGACTTCCTCCACCCTATCCAGGGTCAGAGTTTTTATATCTCAATTTGGCACATAGCCATATTTTGTATATTCAAGCCCCTCAGGGTCTTTTTTGGGGAACTGTTTGGGTACTGTGACCCTGGTCTTTAGTACATTCAAGCCCCTCAGGGTCTTTTTTGGGGAACTGTTTGGGTACTGTGACCCTAGTCTCTTTTTATATATTATGGAGTACTTTCTCCATATCATGAATTTTATTAACTTTTTAAAAAAAAAATACAGTCTTTCTGACTTTTAAAATATCCTGCCAAAATTGTGGAGCATCTAAACCTTTCTACCGTATTTTAAACGGTACCAGTATCGGAACCGGCCCCGTAATTAATCTCTCGTCCCGATCGCTGGGTATTCCCCTGGGACGTTCTTTTTAAAACTCCGTTATTTTAACAGAGTATATCTGTTCAATTTAGACTTTTAATTTGTTTTTAAAACCTTTAAATCCTGGTTTTCCACCAGGCACGGAGTTTTCAAGTCCTAAAAACATTTTTTTCAACAGCACTTACCTGCCGGTTCCGAACCTACCGCTGTCGAGGAGCTGTCTGTGCAGCTCCTGCTTCTGCCGTCAGCGTCGACGTAATGCCGTTTGCCAGCGCCAGGCGGGCTCTTCACGTAGTCACTCACGTGACTCCGAAGTAAAATCAGAGTCACGTTGGCGTACTGATTTAGCCAGATAATAAAAAAGAAAAATGGAGAAGTCTCAAAGGAAAATTTCGCGGGTAAAAAGATCGTCTTGGGGTGAAGCTAAAGAGTCGGGACAAGAGTTAGTGCGGATCCGGTTCCGATACTGGATGGCCGCTGATTCACCCATTAGTGAGACTATAATTTCTCCAAAAATGAAAACCATGGAGGAAAATGTTCCTAGGAAAAGTAAAAAGAAATCCGTGAGGCCCGTGGTTTCTGATAATGACTCTGATAATGAAAGTCTTCCGGATAATAAAGCTATATGGCTCAAAATGGAACATATGGAGAAAGTGCTCCAAAATATAATGAGACAAGGGTCACAGTACCCAGAAGTTTCCCAAAATGACCCCGAGGGGTTTGAATATACAGAATATGGCTATGTGCCAAATTGGGAATTTGAAACTCCAGACCCAGGATTAAGGGCGGAGGAAGTCTCATTGGATATAATTCCAAGTGTATCAGGGCTGCAAGTGGTGATGTGGAGTATGAGTGCACACCACGAATAAAAAAGATGAGGCCAGATGTGCCTGATATGGCAAAAGATTTTGCTATACCTGAAGGAAGTGGTGAGGCTATGGAAGAAAACCTAGCTGCCAGTATTAATTATATGGTATCTCACCAACTTCAAGATTCTGTGATGATTGAAACAGCAGAATTAAAAAAAACACCGGAAAATTGCACCTCATTGAAGGTACCTACGGTTAATCCATCTATATGGACGCCTATGACTCCAGGCATGAGAGGACAAGAAATAAGATTTCAAAGAATCCTCAAATTGATTTCAGCTGCCATTACTGCTTTTGGAAGGCAAATGGAGGGGTCTGAAATGGATAAAATCCAAAAAGATACTTTGGGCTTATTGTGCAATTCCTTCTATGAAATTAATTGTATGAGGAAAATTGCGATTCGGCCCATATTTCATCCAAGGTTTGCAGGTCTGTGTCGATCAAGTGGTGTTCAAGCTCCTGGTTATCTATTTGGAGAGAACCTGCCTAAGCAAATAAGAGAAATGGATGAAAAGGCTAAATCTATTAGCCACATGAGACCTTTCGTTATTGGACAAAAAAGGTATATTTCTTCAAGAAGGGGATTTGATTTTGGAAACAGAGGCAGGAATATGATAAGAAAATATTACCATCCGACACAGCCTAATGTTCACCCGTATACGGGGAGAAAGAGACCACCACGTTCATATGGAGAGGTACAAAAAATTTATTCTATTCTTAAAGAAACTGTGGACAAATCTCCAGTTGGAGGGAGATTACAAATGTTTTATGATGAATGGCTTGCCATCACATCTGATCGGTTTATTTTACAAACAGTTTCAGGAGCTACTATTACATTCAAAGAAGGTGTTAATTCTCCGGTACAAAATAAACCTGTTTATGGTTTCATGTTTTCTGCAATTGAAGAGGCAGAAATTAATGTGGAAATTGACAAATTGTTTAAAAAAGATGTTATTGAAAAAAACTGTTGAACATAAACATCAATTTGTGTCAAATATATTTCCAAGAAGTAAAAAAGATGGTGGTTGCAGAATTATTCTGGACCTTACAAACTTTAATACATTTGTCGAGTATAAACATTTTAAGATGGAAACATTCAACACTACAAGACATTTGATATCAGCAGGTTGTTATATGGCTACAATTGATTTAAAGGATGTGTACTATTCAGTACCGATACATCAGTTCTTTCGAAGGTATTTAAAATTTTAATTGGCTGGGACAGCTGTGGCAATTCAAAGCTTTACCAAACGGGTTAAGTTCAGCTCCCAGGCTCTTTACAAAGCTGTTGAAACCAGCTTTAGCACAATTAAGAGCACAAAAGCACATCATTATGGCTTATCTGGATGACATTTTAATCATCAATAGTATCAGGAATCAGCTGAAAAATCAGTTTCAGCAACTAAAACTTTATTTGAGAAGTTAGGTTTCTTGGATTCATCCAATTAAGTCCTGCTGTGCAGCTGCACAGTCAATTAAACTATTTGGGGTTTGTGATTAACTCAGTTACTTATGTTAGTACTTTTGCCAACAGATTGATGATATTTTTAATGACCTGTAGGGGTCTCATTCACAAACCATTTATCCTCTCATCCGAGAAGTAGCAAAGGTTATTGGTAAAATTAGTGGCAGCATTTCCTGCAGTAGAATTTGGTCCTTATAGAAATTACATTACCAAAACCTTCAAAGGGACAACATAAGAGCTCTAAAAAAGAGAGCAGGCCATTTTGATAGGCCTATGCAATTAACAAAAGAAGCTTTATTGGAATCACAATGGTGGATTGAAAATGTCCCACAAGCTGCTAAAAACATTCTGATACAACAGCCTGAAGTAATTTTACAAACAGATGCTAGTGCTCTCGGATGGGGGGGGCGACAGATTCATTCACCAGCTGTGGGGGCAGATGGACTGTCCAAGAGGACATGTTTCTCCAAACATATGGTATTAACTATTTATAATTATTGGGAGCATTTTATGGGTTGAAAGCATATTGTTCTACAAAAAAGAATCTGCATGGGTGGAGTCAGATCGGTATCAGGTGATTGTTTGGTCAATCAGATATGGCAATGGTGTATTAAGCACCAAATTTGGATTTCGGCAAATTACATCCCAGGTAAAGACAATGTGGTGGCAGACAATAGATCAAGGATGTTTAAAGACAACACAGAATGGATGTTGAACCCAGTAATTTTCAGTAAAATTGTGATTCAATATGGGTTACCAGACATTGATCTGTTTGCATCAAGATTAAATCATCAATTGCCTAAATATGTGTCTTGGGAACCAGATCCAGATGCAGTAGCAGTAGATGCCTTTTCACTACATTGGGGGAATATGTTCTTTTATGCCTTTCCGCCATTTGCTCTGGTTCAGCAATGTCTGAAGAAAGTAGAACAAGATTCTGCCACAGGATTATTGGTGATTCCAAATTGGCCGACACAACCATGGTTCCCATTGATGTTAAACATGATTAAAGAACCATATATGTCAATTCCTAGCAGCAGTGATTTATTGATAAAACCAGTAACCAAAGAAATTCATCCATTACATGCTTATATGAATTTGTTAATCTGCAGGTTTTGACCAGACCACTACAAGAGCTTGGATTGTCGGATAGAACTATGGATATTATAGTCGCCTCATGGTGAGATAGCACTCAGAGACAATATATGACACACATAAAGAAATGGGAAAATTTTTGTAGACAATCAAATATATCCTATCATACTGTAAACATTGCAAACATATTGGAGTTCCTTGCCGAGTTGCATTTTGAACAGCACTTAAGTTATAGTGCCATTAATAGTGCATGTAGTGCCTTATCATCTTATTTAGGACAAATCTCTGACCAGAAATCAATTGGATCACATCCATTAATATCCAGATTTATGAAAGGAATCTTTAACAAAAATCCACCCAAACCAAGATATACAGAAATTTGGGATGTCAGCATTGTACTTACTTTACTTAGGCAATGGACTCCAATCGAAGTTTTGTCATTGGAAAAGTTAACATTTAAATTAGTAATGTTAATGGCATTTGTTTCAGCTCAAAGGGTGCAAACATTACAAATGCTACATTTAGACTGTATGCATGTGGCTGCAGAAAACATAGTGTTCTATGTTTACGATCTGATCAAACAAAGCAGACCAGGGAGAACTGGAGCAAAGGTGATGTTTCAAGCTTACCCTATTGATCCAACGTTGTGTGTAGTTAAACATTTGAATCAATATATAAAAGTTACCAAAACTCTTCGAGGTGATGAAAAAACATTAATGATTACGCATAAGAAACCACACACAAAAGCTTCAGTGCAAACAATTTCAAGGTGGTTAAAACAGGTGCTACTTTTAGCAGGAGTAGACACTGATGTGTCCAAATCTCACTCCACCAGGGCAGCAGCTACATCCGCGGCGAAGTTACAGGACGTACCACTCGAACATATTTTAGAAACCGCAGGGTGGTGTAAAGAAGAAACCATATAAACCATATAACAACCATATAACAATTACAGCATGGAAACAGGCCCTCTCGGCCCTTCCAGTCCGTGCCGACCATTTGTTTTCCCCTAGTCCTATCTACCTGCACTCAGACCATAGCCCTCCATTCCCTTCACGTCCATATACCTATCCACTTTAGTCCTAAATGTTAAAATCGATCCTGCCTCCACCACTTCTGCTGGAAGCTCATTCCACACAGCCACCACCCTCTGAGTAAAGAAGTTCCCCCTCACGTTACCCCGAAACCTCTGTCCCTTAATTCTCATGTCATGCCCTCTTGTTTGAATCTTCCCTACCCTCAATGTGGAAAAACGTATCCACGTCAACTCTGTCTATCCCTTTCATCATTTTAAAGACTTCAATCAAGTCTCCCCTTAACCTTCTGCGCTCCAAAGAATAAAGACCTAACTTGTTCAACCTTTCTCTGTAACATAGTTGCTGGAACCCTGGCAACATTCTAGTAAATCTCCTCTGTACTCTCTCTATTTTGTTGACATCCTTCCTATAACTAGGCGACCAAAATTGAACACCATACTCCAGAATTGGTCTTACCAATGCCTTGTACAATTTTAACATTACTTACCTACTCCTATATTCAATGCTCTGATTTATAAAGGCCAGCACACCAAAGGCTTTCTTTACCACCCTATCTACATGTGATTCCACCTTCAGGGAACTATGCACAGTTATTCCAAGATCCCTCTGTTCCACAGCATTCTTCAATTCCCTACCATTTACCATGTACTTCCTATTTTGATTTGTCCTGCCAAGATGTAGCACTTCACACTTAACAGCATTAAACTCCATCTGCCATCTTTCAGCCCACTTTTCCAAATGGCCCAAATCTCTCTGTGACTTTGAAAATCTTACTTCATTATCCACAACACCACCTATCTTAGTTCATCTGCATACTTACTTATCCAATTTTCCACCCCATCATCCAGATCATTGATGTACATGACAAACAACAGTGGACCCAACACAGATCCCTGAGGCACCACTGGTCACCGGCTTCCAACCTGACAAAACAGCCATCCACCATTACTCTCTGACATCTCCCATTCAGCCACTGTTGAATCCATCTTGCTACTCCGCCATTAACACCCAAAGATTGAACCTTCTTAACCAACCTTCCATGGGGAACCTTGTCAAAGGCTTACTGAAATCCATATAGACAACATCCACTGCTTTACCTCATCAATTTCCCTAGTTACCGCTTCAAAAAATTCAAGAAGGTTTGTCAAACATGACCTTCCAGGCACAAATCCATGTTGACTGTTCCTGATCAGACCCTGATTATCCAGATGCTTATATATACTATCGCTAAGTATCCTTTCCATTAATTTGCCCACCACTGACGTCAAACTAATAGGTCTATAATTGCTAGGTTTATTCTTTGAACCCTTTTTAAACAATGGAACAACATGCGCAGTACGCCAATCCTCCGGCACTATTCCCATTTAACCATATAACCATATAACCATATAACAATTACAGCACGGAAACAGGCCCTCTCGGCCCTTCCAGTCCGTGCCGACCATTTGTTTTCCCCTAGTCCCATCTACCTGCACTCAGACCATACCCCTCCATTCCCTTCACGTCCATATACCTATCCACTTTACTCTTAAATGTTAAAATCGATCCTGCCTCCACCACTTCTGCTGGAAGCTGATTCCACACAGCCACCACCCTCTGAGTAAAGAAGTTCCCCCTCACGTTACCCCGAAACCTCTGTCCCTTAATTCTCATGTCATGCCCTCTTCTAATGTTTCTAATGACATTTGAAATATTTCTGTCATAGCTCCTGCTATTTCTACACTAACTTCCCTCAATGTCCTAGGGAATATCCTGTCAGGACCTGGAGACTTATCCACTTTTATATTTTTCAAAAGTGTCAGTACTTCCTCCTCTTTGAATCTCATAGTTTCCATAGCCACTCTACTTTTTGCCCTTAAGTCACAGAGTTCAATATCCTTCTCCTTGGTGAATACCGAAGAAAAGAAATTGTTCAATATCTCCCCCATCTCTTTTGGCTCTGCAGATAGCTGTTCATTCTGGTTCTCTACTGGTCCAATTTTATCCATCGTTATCCTTTTGCTATTAATATAGCTGTAGAAACCCTTTGGGTTTACTTTCACCTTTCTTGCCAAAGCAACCTCATATCTTCTTTTAGCCTTCCTAATTTCTTTCTTAAGATTCTTTTTACATTCTTTATACTCCGCTAGCACCTCATTTACTCCATGTCTCCTATAATTATTGTAGGTATCTCTCTTTTTTCGAAACAAGTGTCCAATTTCCCTTGAAAACCATGGCTCTTTCCAATTTTTACTATTTCCTTTCAACCTAACAGGGACATAAAGATTCTGTACTCTTACAATTTCCCCTTTAAATGTCCTCCATTTCTCTTCTACATCCTTCCCATGAAACAAAGTGTCCCAATTCACTCCTTTAAAATCCTTACGCATTCCCTCAAAGTTAGCCTTTCTCCAATCAAAAATCTCCACCCTAGGTCCAGTTCTGACTCTCTCCATAATTATATTGAAACTAATGGTGTTGTGATCACTGGTCCCGAAGTGCTCACCAACGCATACCTCCGTCACCTGACCTGCCTCATTTCCTAACAGAGGTCCAGCACTGCCCCTTCTCTGGTCGATACCTCTATGTACTGCTGCAAAAAACTATCCTGCACACATTTAACAAACTCCAAACTATCCAGCCCATTTACAGAATGTGTTTCCCAGTCTATTTTTGGAAAATTGAAATCTCCCACAATCACTACCTTGTGCTTACTACTAATATCTGCTATCTCCTTACATATTTGCTCTTCCAATTCTCGCTCCCCATTTGGCGGTCTATAATACACCCCTAAAAGTGTTGCTACACCGTTCCCACTTCTCAGTTCCACCCAAATAGCCTACCTAGACGAGCCCTCTAATCTATCCTGCCAAAGCACTGTTGTAATATCTTCTCTGACAAGCAATGCAACACCTCCCCCTCTGGACCCTCCAATTCTATCACACCTGAAGCAACGAAATCCTGGAATATTTAGTTTCCAATCACAGCCCTCCTGCAACCATGTTTCACTGATTGCCACAACATATATTTCCAGGTGTCAATCCAGGCTCTAAGTTCATCCACCTTACTTACAATGCTCCTAGCATTAAAATATACACATTTTAGAAACCCACCATCCCTTATTCTCTGTCTATTATCTTTTTCATCTTTCTCGCCTACATTTTCGATCCGAGTGCTTCCCTTCTCTGCCTCTTGCCCCACACCCTGACCCCTAGCCCCTCTATACCCGAGTCCCTCCCCCCAGCCTTTCTAGTTTAAAGTCTCCCCAGTAGCCTTTGCAAATCTCCCTGCCAGTATATTGGTCCCCCTCGGGTTCAAGTGCAACCCGTCCTTTGTGTACAGATCATGCCTTCCCCAAAAGATGGTCCCATTGATCAAGAAACTTGAATCCCTGCCCACTGCACCAGTCCGTCAGCAACGCATTTATCCTCCACCTCATTTCATTCCTACTATCACTGTCACGCGGCACAGGCAGTAGTAATCCTGAAATCGTACCCTTTTGGTCCTTCTCCTTAACTTTCCCCCCAACTCCCTAAATTCTCCCTTCAGGACCTCGTCACTTTTTCTGCCTATGTCATTGGTACCTATGTGTACCACAACATCAGGCTCCTCTCCCTACCTTATCAGAATCTTTTGGACACGTTCTGACACATGCGAGTCCCTGGCACCAGGGAGGCAAACTACCATCCGGGTCGCCCGACTGCGTCTACAGAATCCCCTATCCGACCCCCTAACTATAGAGTCCCCTATTACAATTGCCCTCCTCTTTTTGCTACCCTTCTGAGCATCAGGGCCGGTCTCTGTGCCGGAGGCCCGGCCGCTGTTGCTGCCCCCAGCTAGGCTGTCCCCTCCAATCGTACTCAAACCCGAGTACCTATTTTCCAGGTTTACGGTCACAGGGGTACTCTCTAGCCCCTGCCTCTGCCCCTTGCCCTTCCTAACCGTGACCCACTTGTCTGCCTCCTGTGGTCTGGGAGTGACTACCTCCCTGTAGCTCCTCTCTATTACCTCCTCACTCTCCCTGAGGAGACGGAGGTCATCGAGCTGCTGCTCCAGGTTCCTAACACAGTCCTTTAGGAGCCCCATCTCGACACACCTGGCGCAGATGTGGACGTCTGGAGGGCTATCAGTTTCCCTGACCTCCCACATCTGACATCCAGAACAGTACACTGCCCTGGCCTTCATACTGCCCCCCTACACAGGATACAATAGCAACACAATACAAAGTACACAACAAACTGCTGGAATCTGACTGCCAATCAGCTGTTTTCCCTAGTCCACTTCCCACCAATCAGCTACTTACCCTAGTCCGCTTCCCACCAATCAGCGGTTTCCTCAAAAAAAAAACCCACTTCTCCAAATGGAATGTTATGGATTTCGGTAAAAACAAGCCCCGCGCTGGATTACCGGTCGGGTGTCGCTCCTCCCCCTCCTTCTCTTCCAACGGCTCCTGTGGGCCTCTGAAAAAACAAGCCCCGCGCTGGATTTTAAACCTTACCGGTCGGGTGTCGCTCCTTCCCCTCCTTCTTTTCCAACGGCTCCTGTGGGCCTCAGGTTTATTGTAGAACTTTTTCAAAGTTCTACAATAAACCTGTTCACACAATGACAGGCTTTGGACACGCGGTGTTGGGTTCACTATAATCACCTGCTTTGTTTCACTATCGATTGAGATTATCAATTATGTTATCACTTATATCTTTTATCACTTTGTAATGGTTTCCCTCGGATGTAAAAAGGGGGTTATTATATGTTCTTTTATCATTAAAAGATTTATGGGAAGAACTAAAACTAGTCTGGTAAAAGGTTTTTACTCATGTATGTGTTGACCTAGCCGGACTGTCATATGGAAGAATTCTACGACATGGAAAACACAGAAGCTTCAAAATCTTCACGTAGTCACTCACGTGACTCCAAAGTAAAATAGTAAGATTAAACGAGAACTTACCAGTTCGAAGTTTGATCGTTATTTTATGAGGAGTAACGATGAGGGATTACGTGCCCTCCACTCCACACCCTCATAAAATAAATGATCATCTGGTAGTTCTAAATCTATGATGAGCCTTACTATCTTACTCCGACTATTGTGTTCTGTGTTTTTCATGCTGCTGCTTTGAAGTATGCCGTTCTAGCGCCAGGCGGGGCTTCTTCACTTAATCCCTCATCGTTACTCCTCATAAAATAACGATCAAACTTCGAACTGGTAAGTTCTCATTTAATCTTACTATTAACTTTAAGATAGAGAGTTTTGCCCTTAATGAGCAGTTTGACCTTGGGATTGAGCTTGGACGCAGAACCAGACAAAGCAAGCACATTAATCTCTGTGCTGTCATAATCTGTTTGTGGGAACTGGAAGCTAGAATATTCAAGAAGGAACTGCAAATGCTGGAAAATCGAAGGTAGACAAAAGTGCTGGAGAAAGTCAGCAGGTGCAGCAGCATCTATGGAGCGAAGTGTAGATGGTTTATATGCAACCAATAATATAGTTACCTCAGTCCCATTAACCCCGCCTAGTTAACATCAATCATAACGCCTTCCCCTTCCTGGGTGCAGCTCAGTAGAAGAATGTAGCCAGTGCTTGAAGATGTATGTAATACCCTGTGCTATCATTAAAAGATGTTGCACACTTTAAGAGTTTGTAAATTGCTTATTTACATGGTGTCAAAGCTGGAAGACACTTGCGTCTCCTGTCTATCGGGTTTTATTTCTTTTTTTTTGATTTGTGCTTTTTGTGCTTAATCTCTCTGGCCATGGTGTCCTCTTGCAGAAAGCCCGCGCAGCTTGTCTTTGATGCTGACATCTCTGAGCGCTGGGCCACGTTTGAATTTGATTTTACACACTTTGTCAACGTCGCACACACCGCTGATCCTGACTCCCTTAAAGCCTCCCTTCTACTCAACCTTGTCGGACCTGATGCCATGAAGAGAGCCAGAACTTTCACCTACGTTCCAGCGGTCCTGGACGACAACAACGTGGTGATTACTCCTGCAGAATCTGCCAGCGACCCCGCTTGCCTGCTACGTAAGTTCAGGGAGATTTGTGATCTGCCCTCAAACCGCATTCTAGAGAGGGCACGGTTCTTTACAAGGAGACAGTTGCCGGATGAACCTGTTGAATGTTTTATTGCTGATTTGCGTTATCTCGCCCAGCGGTGCTGCTTTGGTGACATGACAGACCAGCTCACTAGAGGCATTTTAGTAACTGGCATGCGTGACCAGAGGCTGCGATGTGAGCTTTTAAGGGATCCGGATCTAACGTTGGAAAAAGCCATGCATGCCTGCAGATTGTCTGAGGTCGTTGTATTGCCAGATGACCACCGGGACTCGGGCAATAAATCTGTCAACTTGGCTGGGTTTAGTAGACCACAGCCTCGGATGGGAAACAATGCTTTTCTGCCGCGTGCCAACCCTGGTCCTGGTGAAGTGCCCCAAAAAAGGTGCCCAAACTGTAACTACATGCACCACAGACTGTCGACGTTCCCCGCCTATGGCAAGGCCTGTAACTTTTGTAAAAAACTAAATCACTTCTCTGCCGCCTGTCGTTTATTCCATTCCCGTGGGAGACAGGCACAGACTTCCAGACCCAGTCTAAACATGCTGAGACAATCTGATATCTGTTACGACTCACAGCCCAACTTAGCTGAATCCTATGATGCAGATCCAATTAATCCTCCCGAGGACTCGCATGTGTTTACCCTCCTACAGACACCCGCCCACCGCCCTGATCCCTCCGTATCTGTGACTGTCAATGATGTAACCTTCCTTGCAAAGTTAGACACAGGTGCGAAGGTCAACGTTTTGTCCATGAATCTTTTCAACAAGATAAGGAATAATGAGCCCCTGGTTGCTGACAATGCTACCCTGCACGCCTATGGTGGAGAAATTCTAAGGCCTGCGGGGAGGGCCACTTTAACTTGCGTGCTGCAAAAGGCCACGAGAAACCTGGTTTTCCATGTTTTGAACTCTGACTGTGTAACCCTGCTGGGCAACCGTGCGTGCCAGGATCTTGGCCTGGTGTCCTTCGACCGCACGGTCCACAAAGTGCAACTGTCGTTTAACCCGGTTGCAGAATACCAGGACCTGTTCGACGATGACCTGGGGAAGTTACCACTGACATACCATATTTCCATTGACCCAAATATACAACCCGTGGTCCGCGCACCTCACAGGGTGTCTCATGCCATGAAAGACAGGGTCGAGGCGATGCTTAACAAGATGGTCCAAAAGGGGGTGCTAGAAGCGGTTAGCGAGCCCACCGATTGGGTCTCCACCATGGTTGCCACGATAAAGAAAGACAAGAACGAAATACGTGTGTGTATCAACCCGAAGGACTTAAACCTTGCCATCAGGCGACCACACTACCCCATGCGGTCTGTTGAGGATGTGGCGGCTCAGTTCGGGCAAGCCACCATCTTTTCGGTCCTAGACGCTAAGAATTCGTTTTGGCAGATCCCGTTGGACAAAGCGTCTTCTGACCTGACGAAGGACGAAATAGGCAATGTTTCTGGCTGAAACCCTTCTTCAGACTGATGGAGCGTGGAGGGTTGGGGGAGGGAGGGAGGGGAGGGTGCCCAGAAAGTTGCCTATTTCCTTCACTCCATAGATCCGCTGCACCCGCTGAGTTTCTCCAGTACTTTTGTCTACCAGCTAGAATATTCATACTGGCATAACAAGCTAACAGGCTGTCTCATTTGAAATCTGTTCTTCCCGATTTGCAGCATTTTGCGAAATGGTTTCTTTTGTTACAGAGCCTGCAGATTTTTCCAAATCCAGACAATGATCACGAATTGCAATGTGTGAAGCTGTGCAATTATAGCAATTAGTAATCGATCTTGGGCTGTTAACTGGCCCGTGAAGCTGTCAAGTAGTAATTTGATTATACATGCTAGTTGTGTGGACTTAACGAGCAGCAGGAGATGTTAGCGTTTTAATGTGGGCATTAGTTAACTGAGCTATGCAACAGCGGGTTTCAAAAGCTTCCAAGGTCAGGCCCACTCATGCAACAATTCATCGCGTAATTTATCTTTCAATATGTTATATATTAATCGGTCTCTTATCAGACTAGATTCTTTTTCTCGAAAATCACAACGCTAGCAACATGCTTCAGTGCACTGACATAAAGCTCGACTAGTTCTTCTTGTTTTTGACATTGAGAAACATTTATGTTGTTCAGTGCTCACATTAGATTGTAACTCGCATAGTTGTCGGAATATATGTAGAAGGCACTCAGAATCACGGATGGACTTTGCTGGAATTTGTACGTTATTATCATCCACACCAGCTGGCGCATAGTGAAATCTTCTGGCTTGTCATGCAGCTTCCGTGCCCGCTACGTTAAGGAGAATCGAGGCACGAAGTGCGGGTGCTGCATTCGGATAAGCAGCATCAATGTAAATTGAGAAATCTTCCTCGAACACACGCCATCGTTCTGCAAGATCAGCATCAAACAACAATATATCTGGCTTTCTATGAGCAGCAGCCATAATCATGGTTAAAAAAAAACTAAGTAACTAAGTAAGTAAGTAAGTTTATTGGCCAAGTATTCACATACAAGGAATTTGCCATGGTGCTTTGCCCACAAGTAACAACATGACATACAGTGACAGTTACGAATGACTCAGAAAACATTAGAAACATAGAAATTAGGTGCAGGAGCAGGCCATTCGGCCCTCCGAGCCTGCACCGCCATTCAATATAATCATGGCAGATCATCCAACTCAATATCCTGTACCTGCCTTCTCTCCATACCCCCTGATCCCTTCAGCCACAAGGTCCACATCCAACTCCCTCTTAAATATGGCCAACGAACTGGCCTCAACTACCTTCTGTGGCAGAGAATTCCACAGATTCACCACTCTCTGTGTGAAAAATGATTTTCTCATCTCGGTCCTAAAAGACTTCCCCCTTACACTTAAACTGTGACCCCTTGTCCTGGACTTCCCCAATATCGGGAACAATCTTCCTGCATCTAGCCTGTCCAACCCCTTAAAAATTTTGTAAGTCTCTATGAGATCACCCCTCAATCTTCTAAATTCCAGCGAGTACAAGCCAAGTCTATCCAGTCTTTCTTCATATGGAAGTCGTGCCATCCCAGGAATCAGTCTGGTGAACCTTCTCTGTACTCCCTGTACTCCTGAGGCAAGAATGTCTTTCCTCAGATTAGGAGACCAAAACTGCACGCAATACTCCAGGTGTGGCCTCACCAAGACCCTGTACAACTGCAGTAGATCCTCCCTGCTCTTGTACTCAAATCCTTTTGCTATAAATGCCAACATACCATTCGCTCTCTTCACAGCCTGCTGCACCTGCATGCCTATTTTCAATGACTGGTGTACCATGACATCCAGGTCTCGCTGCATCTCCCCTTTTCCTAATCGGTCACCATTCAAATAATATACCTTCCTGTTTTTGCCACCAAAGTGGATAACCTCACATTTATCCACATTATACTGCATCTGCCATGCATTTGCCCACTCACCCAGTCTATCCAAGTCATCCTGCAGCCTCCTAGCATCCTCCTCACAGCTAACACTGCCCCCCAGCTTCGTGTCATCCGCAAACTCCGAGATGTTGCATTTAATTCCTTCGTCCAAATCATTAATGTATATTGTAAATAGCTGGGGTCCTAGCACTGAGCCTTGCGGCACCCCACTAGTCACTGTCTGCCATCCTGAAAAGGACCCATTCACTCCTACTCTTTGCTTCCTGTCTGTCAGCCAGTTCTCTATCCTCATCAATACTGAACCACCAATACCGTGTGCTTTAAGTTTGTATACCAATCTCTTGTGTGGGACCTTATTGAAAGCCTTCTGAAAGTCCAGATACAACACATCCACTGCTTCTCCCTTATCCACTCTACTAGTTACATCCTCAAAAAATTCAATAAGATTCGTCAGACATGATTTAACCTTCGTAAATCCATGCTGACTTTGTCTAATGATTTCACCACTTTCCAAATGCGCTGCTATCCCATCTTTAATAATTGACTAGCAGTTTCCCCACTACCGATGTTAGTCTAACTGGTCTGTAACTCCCCGTTTTCTCTCTCACTTCCTTTTTAAAAAGTGGGGTTACATTAGCTACCCTCCAATCCTCAGGAACTACTCCAGAATCTAAAGAGTTTTGAAAAAATATCACTGAGGCATCTGCTATTTCTGGGGCTACTTCCTTAAGTATCCTGGGATGCAGCCTATCTGGCCCTGGGGATTTATCGGCCTATAATCCATTCAATTTACCCAACACCACTTTCCGGCTAAATGATAAAACACCAGTGATCAAGAATGTGAACGAACAAAATAGCAGATCAAAGAGAGGCTACAGATTTTTGGCTGTTGAGTAGAGCAACTTTTACCCGTGGATAAAACCTGTTTTTATGTCTGGCTGTGGCAGCTTTGACAATCTGGAGTATCCTTCCAGAGGGAAGTGATTGAAAGAGTTTGTGGCCACGGTGAGAGGGGTCTGAGATGATTTTCCTGCTCACTTCCTGGCCCTTGCAGTGTACAGTTCATCAATGGAGGGAAGGTTGCAGCCAATAACCTTCTCTGCTGATTGGACGATTCGCTGCAGCCTCCAGGTGTCGTGCTTGGAGGCTGAGCCAAACCAGACCATGATGGAGAAGGTGAGAACTTACTCTACGATGGCCGTGTAGAATTGGACCATCATTGCCTGTGGTAGATTGTGCTTCCTCGGCTGCCGTATGAACTACATCCTATGTTGTGCCTTTTTGACTGTGGAGTCGATGGTAGCCCCCCACTTAAGGTCCTTGGCGATAATGGTTCCCAGGAACTTAAAAGACTCCACAGATGTGACTGTGGTGTTGTTGATGGTGAGTGGGGTGAGGGGAGGAGGAGCTCCCCTAAAGTCTACAATCAATTCCACTGTTTTTATTGCTTTTATGTATACACAAAATAAAACACAAATATAACAACGGAACATACAACATTACAATGAAACGTACAACAGTGTAGCGGGGGGTTCAGTTTACAATTAATGATGCAGTATACAGAACTATTTTCATATTAAAACATTTTCCAATAACTTACATTATTGTCTTTAAAATTATACAGTGTTGATGTCTTTATTTCTATACCTAATCCATTTTTCCCATTTTCTTTTAAATTTGTCTTCTTTCACCCTTAGAGAATATGTCATTTTCTCCATGACAAATATTTCCTGTACTATGTCTAACCATTGTCTAAGTCTGGGTGTGTCCACTGCAAGCCAGTTTCTTGTAATGGCCTTTCTGCCAGCTGTGAGTAGGATTTTAACCAAGTAATGGTCTTCCTTCAGCACCACTGAATTTTTATTACCCAGGTATAAAATGGAACACTTCTTGCAGACTATATATCCTAATACCTCCGTTAATTCTGAATTCACTCTGTCCCAAAATGGTTCTATTTTTGGGCAACTCCAGAAGATATGTGCATGGTTTGCGTCTGTTTGGCCAAATTGCCTCCAGCATGTTTGCTGCCTTAGAATTTGCTTGCTTTTTATGTTAGGCGTAATAAAGAAACAAATCAAATTTTTCCAATTAAATTCTCTCCAATTTTGTGAATTGGTGGATGTCTGTAGTGTTACACACATGTGATGCCATTCTTCTTCTGAGATCATAATGTTCAATTCCTTTTCCCACTTAAATTTTACATAAAATGTAGTTTTTAGCTTGACATTCCATTAAAACTATGATAAAGTTTAGAAATAATCCTTAATGTTTTTTGATGATACGCACTAACCATCACTTCTATCACTGGATTATTTTCTTCTAGTGCCTCCCTCTTTACCTTTTTATTGTAATAATCTCTCAGTTGGAGGTATCTAAACAAGTCTTGGTTCCGAAGTGCAAATCTATCCTTCAAATCTTGAAAACTTCTTAGGTCTCCATTTTCAATAACAGTACAAAATGCAGTCGTTCCTTTCTTCATCCACTCTTTAAATGTTGAGTCATACATCCCTGGTTTAAATTCATTATCCAAAGCTATCCATCTTAAAACTTTTTGTTTATTCAGTCTAAGTTGTCTGGTAAGCGTGAACCAGGTTTTTAAAGTAAATATCGTTATTGGATCGATTATGCTTCTGATATGCTCCTTTATTTATTTTTTAATATTTTCTTTTAAAATTTTTTTTTAATTTATTTATTTATTTATTTATTAAATAGGAAAAAACAACTGTATAAAAATTACTAACTTTTGGACAGAAATATTTAAGATAATTTCGAATGTTGTTAATACGAATTTGGTTCCTCACTCAAAATTAATAATATTAGGAATATTAGAAACAGATCAATTAATAACAACGAATCAAATAATTTTTATCGATTTCAGTTTAATAATTGGAAAACAATTTATATTGAAATTTTGGAAAAAGGCCCTACATTCCCCACAATCAAAATGTGGATTATAGGAATGTCACCTGGAAAGATTAAGACTTGTCCTACTGGACAAGCTGAATCATTTCAGAGGGATATGGTCTCCATTTATTGAATATTTAAAGGGTCAAAATGGCTCGGTGCGAGAACCTGCCTGAAGCCTGAATGAAAGATTAGATGAAGAATAACATATAATAAACCATGGATATATCTCCAATGATGTATAACCTGCTTAACACTTCATTCATCTTTTTGATTTTCTATTTTTACTTTATTTTTCTCTATTATTTCCTACCTGTATTAAAAATAAAAAAATGCATAGAAGTACAAATAAGATATTTGTTAATATTAATAATATTAAGAATGTATGTGACATGTATATTCTTCTTTTAATATGTACTTACTTCTAATAAAAATATTTAACAAAAAAACCCAAAAAAAACCAATTCCACTGTCTTAAGAGCATTGAGCTCTAGGTTGTTGCTACTGCACCAGGACGCCAGCTGTGACACTTCCTGTCTGTAGGCAGATTCCTCCCCATCCTGGATCAATCCAATCAGGGTTGTGTCATCCACAAACATGATAAGCTTAACAGAGATGTCTGCGGAGGTGCGGTCGTTGGTGTAGAGGGAGTAGAGAGGAGGAGAGAGTACGCAGCCTTGCGGTGTTCCTATGCTGAGAATTTGCGGGTCTGAGATGTGCTTTCCCAGCCTCACATGCAGCTTCCTGTCTGTCAGGAAGTTGGTGATCCATAGACATAGGGGTTCAGCACAGTCAACTCAGAAAGTTTGGAGTGAAGTAGCTCTGGCACAATGGTGTTGAATGCAGAGCTAAAGTCAACAAGCAGGATCCTCCATAGGTCCCCTGGCAGTCTAGGTGCTGTAGGTTGAAATGCAGGTCCAAGTTGACTGCATCATCCACAGATCTATTGGCCCGATATGGAAACTGCAGAGGGCCCAGCAGGGAGTTTGTGAGATTTTCAGCTTGGCCAGCACAAGCCTTTCGAGTGTCTTCATGACAGTGCGACAGGCCTTAAGTCATTAAGACAAGTAATGCTAGTGCTGTCGGGGAGGATTTAAACTAATGTGGCAGGGGGGTGGGAGCATGAGCAGAGAGACAGAGGGGTGTAAAATGAAGGTAGAAGCAATAGGTAGCAAGGTGAAAAGTAAAAGTGGCAGGCAGACAAATAACCATATAACAATATAACAATTACAGCACGGAAACAGGCCCTCTCGGCCCTTCCAGTCCGTGCCGAACATTTTTTTTTTCCCCTAGTCCCATCTACCTGCACAGACCATATCCCTCCAATCCCTTCCCATCCATATACCTATCCACTTTACTTTTAAATGTTGAAATCGATCCTGCCTCCACCACTTCTGCTGGAAGCTCATTCCACACAGCCACCCACTCTGTGACATACAAACTTAAAGCATACGGCATTAGGGGTTCAGTATTGATGTGGATAGAGAACTGGCTGGCAAACAGGAAGCAAAGAGTAGGAGTAAACGGGTCCTTTTCACAATGGCAGGCAGTGACTAGTGGGGTACCGCAGGGCTCAGTGCTGGGACCACTGCTATTTACAATATATATTAATGATCTGGATGAGGGAATTGAAGGAAATATCTCCAAGTTTGCGGATGACACTAAGCTGGGGGGCAGTGTTAGCTGTGCGGAGGATGCTAGGAGACTGCAAGGTGACTTGGATAGGCTGGGTGAGTGGGCAAATGTTTGGCAGATGCAGTATAATAGAAACATAGAAACATAGAAATTAGGTGCAGGAGCAGGCCATTCGGCCCTTCGAGCCTGCACCGCCATTCAATATGATCATGGCTGATCATCCAACTCAGTATTCTGTACCTGCCTTCTCTCCATACCCCCTGATCCCTTCAGCCACAAGGGCCACATCCAACTCCCTCTTAAATATGGCCAACGAACTGGCCTCAATTACCTTCTGTGGCAGAGAATTCCACAGATTCACTACTCTCTGTATTAAAAAACGATTTTCTCATCTCGGTGCTAAAAGACTTCCCCCTTATCCTTAAACTGTGACCCCTTGTCCTGGACTTCCCCAACATCGGGAACAATCTTCCTGCATCTAGCCTGTCAAACCCCTTAAGAATTTTGTAAGTAATTAAAGATTGTGGGAAAGACGTACAAACGTCATACCCGCAGTGGGGATCGAACCCGGGTCTCCTGGCGTTGCATTCGCTGTAAGGCAGCGTCCCACTATGCCACAGTGCCTCCCCATAATGTGGATAAATATGAGGTTATCCACTTTGGTGGCAAAAACAGGAAAACAGACTATTATTTAAATGGTGGCTGATAGGTAAAAGGGGAGATGCAGCGAGACCTGGTACATCAGTCATCGAAAGTAGGCATGCAGGTGCAGCAGGCAGTGAAAAAAGCAAATGGTATTTTTAGCTTTCAGAGCAAAAGGATTTGAGTATAGGAGCAGGGAGGTTCTACTTCAGTTGTACAGGGTCTTGGTGGGACCACACCTGGAGTATTGCGTACAGTTTTGTTCTCCAAATCTGAAGAAGGACATTATTGCCATAGAGGGAGTGCAGAGAAGGTTCACCAGACTGATTCCTGGGATGTCAGGACTGTCTTATGAAGAAAGACTGGATAGACTCAGTTTATACTCTCTAGAATTTAGGAGATTGAGAGGGGATCTTATAGAAACTTACAAAAGTCTTAAGGGGTTGGACAGGCTAGATGCAGGAAGATTGTTCCCGATGTTGGGGAAGTCCAGGAGAAGGGGTCACAGTTTAAGGATAAGGGGGAAGTCTTTTAGGACCGAGATGAGAAAGTCGTTTTTCATGGGTAGATTATGAAAGAAATTGGCAGGGAACATAAATACTGACTGCAAAAGCCTTTATAGATATGTGAAGAGAAAATGGTTAGTAAAACAAATGTAGGTCCCTTGCAGTCAGAAACAGGTGAATTGATCATGGGGAAGAAGGACATGACAGACCAATTGAATAACTACTTTGGTATGAAAGAAATTGGCAGGGAACATAAATACTGACTGCAAAAGCCTTTATAGATATGTGAAGAGAAAAAGGTTAGTAAAACAAATGTAGGTCCCTTGCAGTCAGAAACAGGTGAATTGATCATGGGGAAGAAGGACATGACAGACCAATTGAATAACTACTTTGGTTATGGCTTCACTAATGAAGACATAAATAATCAGCCGGAAATAGCAGGGGACTGGTGGTCAAATGAGATGGAGAAACTGAGTGAAATCCAGGTTAGTCGGGAAGTAGTGTTAGGTAAATTGAATGGATTAAACGCCGATAATCCCCAGGGCCAGATAGGCTGCACCCCTGAGTGCTTAAGGAAGTAGCCGCAGAAATAGTAGATGCATTAGTGATAATTTTTCAAAACTCTTTATATTCGGGAGTAGTTCTTGAGGATTGGAGGGTAGCTAATGTAACCCCACTTTTTAAAACTTAAAGCACACGGTATTGAGGGTTCAGAATTGATGTAGATAGAGAACTGGTTGCCAGACAGGAAACCATATAACCATATATAACCATATAACAATTACAGCACGGAAACAGGCCCTCTCGGCCCTTCCAGTCCGTGCCGACCATTTGTTTTCCCCTAGTCCCATCTACCTGCACTCAGACCATACCCCTCCATTCCCTTCACGTCCATATACATAGAAACATAGAAACATAGAAATTAGGTGCAGGAGTAGGCCATTCAGCCCTTCGAGCCTGCACCGCCATTCAATATGATCATGGCTGATCATCCAACTCAGTATCCCGTACCTGCCTTCTCTCCATACCCTCTGATCCCCTTAGCCACAAGGGCCACATCCAACTCACTCTTAAATATAGCCAATGAACTGGCCTCAACTACCCTCTGTGGCAGAGAGTTCCAGAGACTCACCACTCTCTGTGTGAAAAAAGTCTTTCTCATCTCGGTCTTAAAGGATTTCCCCCTTATCCTTAAGCTGTGACCCCTTGTCCTGGACTTCCCCAACATCGGGAACAATCTTCCTGCATCTAGCCTGTCCAACCCCTCCAATACCTATCCACTTTACTCTTAAATGTTAAAATCGATCCTGCCTCCACCACTTCTGCTGGAAGCTGATTCCACACAGCCACCACCTCTGAGTAAAGAAGTTCCCCCTCACGTTACCCCGAAACCTCTGTCCCTTAATTCTCATGTCATGCCCTCTTGTTTGAATCTTCCCTACCCTCAATGGGAAAAACGTATCCACGTCAACTCTGTCTATCCCTTTCATCATTTTAAAGACCTCAATCAAGTCCCCCCTTAACCTTCTGCTCTCCAAAGAATAAAGACCTAACTTGTTCAACCTTTCTCTGTAACATAGTTGCTGGAACCCTGGCAACATTCTAGTAAATCTCCTCTGTACTCTCTCTATTTTGTTGACATCCTTCCTAAAACTAGGCGACCAAAATTGTACACCATACTCCAGAATTGGTCTTACCAATGCCTTGTACAATTTTAACATTACTTCCCTACTCCTATATTCAATGCTCTGATTTATAAAGGCCAGCACACCAAAGGCTTTCTTTACCACTCTATCTACATGCGATTCCACCTTCAGGGAACTATGCACAGTTATTCCTAGATCCCTCTGTTCCACAGCATTCCTCAATTCCCTACCATTTACCATGTACGTCCTATTTTGATTTGCCTGCCAAGATGTAGCACTTCACACTTATCAGCATTAAACTCCATCTGCCATCTTTCAGCCCACTTTTCCAAATGACCCAAATCTCTCTGTAGACTTTGAGAATCTACTTCATTATCCACAATACCACCTATCTTAGTATCATCTGCATACTTACTTATCCAATTTTCCCCCCCATCATCCAGATCATTGATGTACATGACAAACAACACAGATCCCTGAGGCACCCCACTGGTCACCGGCTTCCAACCTGACAAACAGCCATCCACCATTACTCTCTGACATCTCCCATTCAGCCACTGTTGAATCCATCTTGCTACTCCGCCATTAACACCCAAAGATTGAACCTTCTTAACCAACCTTCCATGGGGAACCTTGTCAAAGGCCTTACTGAAATCCATATAGACAACATCCACTGCTTTACCCTCATCAATTTCCCTAGTTACCGCTTCAAAAAATTCAAGAAGGTTTGTCAAACATGACCTTCCAGGCACAAATCCATGTTGACTGTTCCTGATCAGACCCTGTTTATCCAGATGCTTATATATATTATCTCTAAGTATACTTTCCATTAATTTGCCCACCACTGACGTCAAACTAATAGGTCTATAATTGCTAGGTTTATTCTTTGAACCCTTTTTAAACAATGGAACAACATGCGCAGTACACCAATCCTCCGGCACTATTCCCGTTTCTAATGACATTTGAAATATTTCTGTCATTGCTCCTGCTATTTCTACACTAACTTCCCTCAGTGTCCTAGGGAATATCCTGTCAGGACCTGGAGACTTATCCACTTTTATATTTTTCAAAAGTGTCAGTACTTCCTCCTCTTTGAATCTCATAGTTTCCATAGCTACTCTACTTTTTCCCCTTAACTCACAGAGTTTAATATCCTTCTCCTTGGTGAATACCGAAGAAAAGAAATTGTTCAATATCTAACCACTCCCTTTTGTCTCTGCAGATAGCTGTCCATTCTGGTTCTCTAATGGTCCAATTTTATCCCTCGTTATCCTTTTGCTATTAATATAGCTGTAGAAACCCTTTGGGTTTACTTTCACCTTTCTTGCCAAAGCAACCTCATATCTTCTTTTAGCCTTCCTAATTTCTTTCTTAAGATTCTTTTTACATTCTTTATACTCCGCTAGCACCTCATTTACTCCATGCCTCCTATAATTATTGTAGATATCTCTCTTTTTTCGAAACAAGTGTCCAATTTCCCTTGAAAAACCATGGCTCTTTCCAATTTTTACTATTTCCTTTCAACCTAACAGGGACATAAAGATTCTGTACTCTTACAATTTCCCCTTTAAATGTCCTCCATTTCTCTTCTACATCCTTCCCATGAAACAAAGTGTCCCAATTCACTCCTTTAAAATCCTTACGCATTCCCTCAAAGTTAGCCTTTCTCCAATCAAAAATCTCCACCCTAGGTCCAGTTCTGACTCTCTCCATAATTATATTGAAACTAATGGTATTGTGATCACTGGTCCCGAAGTGCTCACCAACGCATACCTCCGTCACCTGACCTGCCTCATTTCCTAACAGGAGGTCCAGCACTGCCCCTTCTCTGGTCGATACCTCTATGCACTGCGGCAAAAAACTATCCTGCACACATTTTACAAACTCCAAACCATCCAGCCCATTTACAGAATGTGTTTCCCAGTCTATTTTTGGAAAATTGAAATCTCCCACAATCACTACCTTGTGCTTACTACTAATATCTGCTATCTCCTTACATATTTGCTCTTCCAATTCACGCTCCCCATTTGGCGGCTATAATACACCCTTAAAAGTGTTGCTACACCGTTCCCACTTCTCAGTTCCACCCAAATAGCCTCCCTAGACGAGCCCTCTAATCTATCCTGCCAAAGCACTGCTGTAATATCTTCTCTGACAAGCAATGCAACACCTCCCCCTCTGGTCCCTCCAATTCTAACACACCTGAAGCAACGAAATCCTAGAATATTTAGTTTCCAATCACAGCCCTCCTGCAACCATGTTTCACTGATTGCCACAACATCATATTTCCAGGTGTCAATCCAGGCTCTAAGTTCGTCCACCTTACTTACAATGCTCCTAGCATTAAAATATACACATTTTAGAAACCCACCATCCCTTATTCTCTGTCTATTATCTTTTTCATCTTTCTCGCCTACATTTTGGATCCGAGTGCTTCCCTTCTCTGCCTCTTGCCCCACACCCTGACCCCTAGCCCCCTCTACCCGAGTCCCTCCCCCCAGCCTTTCTAGTTTAAAGTCTCCCCAGTAGCCTTTGCAAATCTCCCTGCCAGGATATTGGTCCCCCTCAAAGAGTAGGAGTAAATGGGTCCTTTTCAGAATGGTAGGCAGTGACTAGTGGGGTACCGCAAGGCTCAGTGCTGGGAGCTCAGCTATTTTGTAAGTTTCTATAAGATCCCCCCTCAATGACATGACATGAAAATTAAGGGACAGAAGTTTAGGGGTAACATGAGGGGGAACTTCTTTACTCAGAGAGTGGTGGCTCTGTGGAATGAGCTTCCAGCAGAAGTGGTGGAGGCAGGATCGATTTTAACTTTTAAAAGTAAAGTGGATAGGTATATGGACAGGAAGGGAATGGAGGGGAATGGCCTGAGTGCAGATAGATGGGACTAGGGGAAAATAAATGGTCGGCACGGACTGGAAGGGCCGAGAGGGCCTGTTTCCGTGCTGTAATTGTTATATGGTTATATGGTTATTTACAATTTATATTAATGATTTGGACGAGGGAATTGAATGCAACACGTTTGCGGATGACACGAAGCTGTGGGGCAGTGTTAGCTGTGAGGAGGATGCTAGGAGGCTGCAAGGTGACTTGCATACATTGGGTGAATGGGCAAATGCATGGAGATGCAATGTAAGTGGATAAATGTGAGGTTATCCACTTTGGTGGCAAGAACAGGAAACAAGACTATTATCTGAATGGTGGCCGATTAGGAAAAGGGGAGATGCAATGAGACCTGGGTGGCATGGTACACCAGTCATTGAAAGTAGGCATGCAGGTGCAGCAGGCAGTGAAGAAAGTGAATGGTATGTTAGCATTCATAGCAAAAGGTTTTGAGTATAGGAACAGGGAGGTTCTACTGCAGTTGCACAGGGCCTTGTTGAGGCCACACCTGGAGTATTGCGTACAGTTTTGGTCTCCTAATCTGAGGAAATACATTCTTGCCATAGAGGGAGTACAGAGACAATTCACCAGACTGATTCCTGTGATGGCAGAACTTTCATATGAAGAATGACTGGATAGACTTGGCTTGTACTCGCTGGAAATTAGAAGATTGAGGGGGGATCTTATAGAAACTTACAAAATTCTTAAGGGTTTGGACAAGCCAGAAGCAAGAAGATTGTTCCTGATGTTGTGGAAGTCCAGAACAAGGGGGCACAATTTAAGGATAAGGGGGAAATCTTCTAGGACCAAGATGAGAAAAACATTTTTCACACAGAGAGTGGTGAATCTGTGGAATTCTCTGCCACAGAAAGTAGTTGAGGCCAGTTCATTGGATATATTTAAGAGGGAATTAGATGTGACCCTTGTGGCTAAAGGGATCAGGGGGTATGGAGAGAAGGCAGGTACAAGATACTGAGTTGGATGATCAGCCATGATCATATTGAATGGCGGTGCATGTTCGAAGGGCCGAATGGCCTACTCCTGCACCTATTTTTGGACATCCGGGTGGTGCTGTTGTTCTGGATTGGCGCGGCTTTTCCTGCCGGGAACAACCGGAGCTCCAGCTGCAGCGGTGCAGCGTTGGATACGTAGCGGGGCAGGCGATGTCTTACCGGAAATTGCCATTTGGAGCTCAGGAGTGCTGGGCCTGCTACACCGACATCGCGGAGCTGTGGTTTGCGGAGCTCCCAACGTGGGCGGCGCTGACCAACATCGCAGAATCCTGCGACTGCGCCCGGTTCGACCTGTGGTCTTCGGGAGCCGAGGATGTTCTCCGTCAGGGTTCGGCGTCGGGGTTCCATCGTTCCCGGCGAGAGAGCCTGAGCATCGGGCCGCCCATGGCAGCAACTGCGGGTGCTCTTGAGGCCCCGACCACGCTTGTACAATTGGGAAGATCGGTGGGGAGGCTGGCTGGACTATGGTACCTTCCTTAACTTTGGTGCCGCTGTGGGGTTATGTTGTGTTGTGGACTTCTGTATTTTCGCTTTTCAAAATTAATTAATTAATTAATTAATTTATTTATTATGTTTATGGTACATGATTGTAAGGAAAATCCATTTTGTTGTCTCTTATGAGATGACAGTAAATTGAATACAATACAAGAATACAATACAATTTTCTATGTTTCTAATCCTTGCCTTTTTGGGTACAGGGACAATAGTGGAGACTTTGAAGCAGGCAGAGACTACATGTTTGCAGGGACTGGTTAGAAATGTCTGTATAGACCGGTGCCAGCTGTTTGGCATAGAGCTTAATAGAGGGGGAAACATTCTCAGATCCTGGAGATTTCCGGCTCTTTTGTCCACTGAAAAGCCTCTCCACCTCTCTACTTTTATTGTTGATATAAACAACATAATCTAAACAACAAAAGTAATCCTTATGAATATATATGATCCTAATTTTGATAATCCATTATTCTTCAAGAAAATATTTAACAATATCCCTATATCCACTCAACATAATCTAATAATTGGAGGTGATTTTAATTGTACCTTAGATAATTATTTAGATAGATCATCAATGAAAAGGAAAACCACTTCTAAGTCAAGTGCATTTATAAATTATTTTATTAACACAGCAAACGGTAAGGATATCTGGAGAACAGATAAACCATCTGGTCGAGAATATTCATTCTTTTCCCCTGTATTTGGAACCTACTCAAGGATAGACTATTTTTTAATAGATTCAAAACTAATCCCATTTACATATGACTCAAAATATCGTAATATTATTATCTCGGATCATGCTCCATTAACATTTAAGATAAAATTAAAAGACATAACCATTAACCATCTCTAACTGGAGACTCAACCCCCAAATATTAAAGGATAGGGCTTGTTATGATTACTTGGTAAAACAGAGTAAATTATTTTTTGAAACTAATGACAAACCTGGAATTTCACCATCACTGCTTTGGGATACATTTAAAGCATTTAAAGAACTGGACCTAGGGTGGAGATTTTTGATTGGAGAAAATGGATTTGTGCCTGGAAGGTCATGTTTGACAAACCTTCTTGAATTTTTTGAAGCGGCAACTAGGGAAATTGATGAGGGTAAAGCAGTGGATGTTGTCTATATGGATTTCAGTAAGGTCTTTGACAAGGTTCCCCATGGAAGGTTGGTTAAGAAGGTTCAATCTTTGGGTGTTAATGGCGGAGTAGCAAGATGGATTCAACAGTGGCTGAATGGGAGATGTCAGAGAGTAATGGTGGATGGCTGTTTGTCGGGTTGGAAGCCGGTGACCAGTGGGGTGCCTCAGGGGTCTGTGTTTGGGTCCACTGTTGTTTGTCATGTACATCAATGATCTGGATGATGGGGTGGAAAATTGGATAAGTAAGTATGCAGATGATACTAAGATAGGTGGTGTTGTGGATAATGAAGTAGATTTTCAAAGTCTACAGAGAGATTTGGGCCATTTGGAAAAGTGGGCTGAAAGATGGCAGATGGAGTTTAATGCTGATAAGTGTGAAGTGCTACATCTTGGCAGGACAAATCAAAATAGGACGTACATGGTAAATGGTAGGGAATTGAGGAATGCTGTGGAACAGAGGGATCTAGGAATAACTGTGCGTAGTTCCCTGAAGGTGGAATCGCATGTAGATAGGGTGGTAAAGAAAGCCTTTTGTGTGCTGGCCTTTATAAATCAGAGCATTGAATATAGGAGTAGGGAAGTAATGTTAAAATTGTACAAGGCATTGGTAAGACCAATTCTGGAGTATGGTGTACAATTTTGGTCGCCTAGTTATAGGAAGGATGTCAACAAAATAGAGAGAGTACAGAGGAGATTTACTAGAATGTTGCCAGGGTTCCAGCAACTATGTTACAGAGAAAGGTTGAACAAGTTAGGTCTTTATTCTTTGGAGCGCAGAAGGTTAAGGGGGGACTTGATTGAGGTCTTTAAATGATGAAAGGGATAGACAGAGTTGACGTGGATACGTTTTTCCCATTGAGGGTAGGGAAGATTCAAACAAGAGGGCATGACATGAGAATTAAGGGACAGATGTTTCAGGGTAACGTGAGGGGGAACTTCTTTACTCAGAGGGTGGTGGCTGTGTGGAATCAGCTTCCAGCAGAAGTGGTGGAGGCAGGATCGATTTTAACATTTAAGAGTAAAGTGGATAGGTATATGGACGTGAAGGGAATGGAGGGGTATGGTCTGAGTGCAGGTAGATGGGACTAGGGGAAAACAAATGGTCGGCACGGACTGGAAGGGCCGAGAGGGCCTGTTTCCGTGCTGTAATTGTTATATGGTTATATATGGTTATATGGTTTCCTGTCTGGCAACCAGTTCTCTATCTACATCAATTCTGAACCCTCAATACCGTGTGCTTTAAGTTTTAAAAAGTGGGGTTACATTAGCTACCCTCCAATCCTCAAGAACTACTCCCGAATATAAAGAGTTTTGAAAAATTATCACTAATGCATCTACTATTTCTGCGGCTACTTCCTTAAGCACCCAGGGGTGCAGCCTATCTGGCCCTGGGGTTTATCGGCGTTTAATCCATTCAATTTACCTAACACTACTTCCCGACTAACCTGGATTTCACTCAGTTTCTCCATCTCATTTGACCACCAGTCCCCTGCTATTTCCGGCTGATTATTTATGTCTTCCTTAGTGAAGCCATAACCAAAGTAGTTATTCAATTGGTCTGTCATGTCCTTCTTCCCCATGATCAATTCACCTGTTTCTGACTGCAAGGGACCTACATTTGTTTTACTAACCTTTTTCTCTTCACATATCTATAAAGGCTTTTGCAGTCAGTATTTATGTTATGCATGCCTAGTCTAGATACAAGGAAAGAGAGTGCGTGGCTGAGAGAGAGCAAGAGAGGGACTGTGTGCGTGCGATAGAGATTGAGGGAGTGTATGTGTGTGTGAGAAAGAGAGAGATGGAGTGTATTTTTATTTATTTATGTTTTTATTAGAAACAGTGTACAAATGTATAAACCGCGGCATATGACATAATACATTTATTGTATAGCTTCCATTTTAATTTTAGCAAAGATCAAATAGAAAAAGAGAGGAAGAGCAAGAAAGAAAGAAAGTGAAAGATAAAGTGAATGTGCAAGAATAGAACCCCAAAACTACCAAATGAGTGTACTCAAAGAGTGAGTAAGTAAGAACTTAATAAAATAAATAAAGACAAAAATTGGAAAAAAAAATCAAAGTGTTGGTATACCTGCTTCATTTCTCTCCCCACCCCTCACCCAGTCCGTAAATCGGTTGAATTCCGAAGTTGTGTGCACCATACTATCCTTATAATGAATCAATGAAAGGAATCCATATCTTTGAAAATTGCTCTGATTTTCCTGCTAAGACAAGTCTCATATCTTCAAGATGTAGCATCTCAGACATGTTTGTAATCCACATTTTAAGAAGGAGTAGGATGGGGACCCACAGTCCCGTTTATATAATAATAATAACTTTATTACGGACTCACGGTCCAGACAAGGGGCAACATTACATTAAAAATGCATTGCATATCAAATATCATAAATATATATAAAATCATGGTAAATCACATTAAAAAAACATCATAATTTATATATTTAAAAAAAACCCCACAATACTTAAGTGAAAAATCCAGAGTAAAAAATGATCAATGTTGTACAACGAGACAATGATACCAGTGTCTCAACAACTGGGATTCGTAGCATGTAGTGGTAACCCTTATGTTTTTCAAGGCCACAATAAGCACATTTTTAGAGTCATTTATCCTGCAGATGAATTTATACATGTGGTGTCTTAGGATAGCTTCTAAAGTACTGACTCCTGCAGCCACAAACATATTACTGGCACTACACCATCGTGGTTGCCTTATCAGTGTTCTCATGGCATCGTTATATGCCACCTTTAGTCTCTGCATACATGTCTTTAAATAGTTCGACCACAGGTGCGCAGTGTAGAGGGGTGTGCAGTATGCTCTAAATAGCGACATCTTCACCACATCTGCACACGCACCAAATTTACACAAGAGGATATTCGCCTGTATATACAGCATGCGTCGTTGCCTATAAATATCCTCATCATCTGTCATTTGTTCTGTAATAATATGCCCTAGATATTTTATCTTATTACAGACACTAAGATTGTTGTCAGACAATTTAAAATCAGGATATTTTAGGCTTTTATCCTTTTTAGTTCTACAGACCATACCAGCACTCTTACTAGCATTATATTTAATGTCATTATATTTATATCAATGGGTCGATGGTTGAGAGCTTTAAATTTCTGGGCGTGCACATCTCTGAAGATCTTTCCTGGTCCGAGAACACTGATGCTAATGTTAAGAAAGCACATCAGCACCTCTACTTCCTGAGAATATTACGGAGAGTCGGTTTGTCAAGGAGGACTCTCTCTAACTTCTACAGGTGCACAGTAGAGAGCATGCTGACTGGTTGCATCGTTGCTTGGTTCGGCAACTTAAGCGCCCTGGAGAGGAAAAGACTAAATAAAGTTGTAAACACTGCCCAGTCCATCATCGGCTCTGACCACCCTACCATCGAGGGGATCTATCGCAGTCGCTGCCTCAAAAAGGCTGGCAGTATCATCAAGGACCCACACCATCCTGGCCACACTCATCTACCTGCTACCTTCAGGTAGAAGGTACAGGAGCATGAAGACTGCAACAACCAGGTTCAGGAATACCTACTTCCCCACAGCCATCAGCTATTAAACTTGGCTCAGACAAAACTATGAACATTAATAGCCCATTTTACTTCGGAGTCACGTGAGTGACTACGTGAAGAAGCCCCGCCTGGCGCTGGAACGGCATTACGTAGACGCTGACGGCAGAGCATGAGCTGCAGAGGCAGCTCCTCGACAGCGGTAGGTACGGGCCCGCAGGTAAGTGCAGTTGGAAAAAAAAAACTTTCTGGGTCTAAAAAACTCCGTGTCTGGTATTGAACCACCAGGATTTAAAACTAATTTAAAAGTAAAAAATAAGTAAAAGTTAAAATAAAAGGAAATACTCTATATAAAAAAAAAAATTACTATTCTGGATTTAGGAGTAATTCAGCACCATAAGAAGATGTTCCATGATACAAATATGTCTCATTGCTTTGTTGACATACTTTGTCCCTCCATTAGAAAAGGAACCTAGGTAAAGAGTAAATAAAGCTCCAAAAGAAGGAATACAGAAGCTTATAAGAATATGTGGCGCTATGGAGAACTAGAGAACAGCGCCAGTCAGCTCCGCGAAAAAAATCGGAAAAAAACGGGGGATTAAAGGACTTACCCGCTGCTTGCTGCTGACTGCCTGCCGTTTCTGCACCGACTGTGCCGAGTGACGTCATCAGGCGCGCGACTAACTATGTCAACAGCACGGAGCCCTACCGACAAGGCGAAAGGTCGACAAACCCGGCAGAGACCGGGAGAAGGCCTAACTGAAGCCTCGGACTCGAGTAGGACCCGATCTCTGGAAGATGTATCAAAAAAAACAGGGACAAAAATGGAAGGTGAGGAGTTGAAAACTTTCATTTCTCAACAGATGGCTGGCTTAAAGGAAGAAATAAAGGAAGAAATAAAGGATATAAAGGAAGAAATAAACCAGATGAATAGCCAGATGGATACTCAGATGAATCAGATGAAAAATCAACTGCAGCAATTACAACAAGAAACAAAGTCAAATATTGAAAAAAAGGTCAAAAAATTATCGGAAGATTTGAAGAATGAACTCACTGAAATGTTTTATGAAATGGAAAAGAAGATGGACAAAAAACTTGAAAAGGTTAAAAAAGACTTTCATAATAGGATTAATCCTATTGTGGATGTACAGGAACAACAGATGGCTGGTATAAAGAACCTTGAACAAAAAGCTGAGACGAGTGCTTTGACTACAGCAAAGCTGATTACAGAAAATGAACGTCTAATGAGCCTGCTGACTAAAACAGAGAAATGCACTGAGCTAGAAGGACATCAGAGAAGACAAAATCTTCGAATTGCAGGGATTCCTGAAGGTCGAGAGAAAAACGACGGTCCTCGAGAATTCACTGCTAAATTACTTAAAGAGGTTCTATCTCTGGAAGAAATGCCTTTACTAGCTCGTGCCCATAGAGTCAACAGACGTCAGACCAGACCAAACGCCCCTCCAAGACAAATGATTATAAAGGTACAATATGACTTTGTTCTGGATGAGATTTTCCGAAAAGCTTCAAGAATCAAAGACCTGACATTTGAAGGACAGAGGATTAGTATCTATCGAGACTACCCACCAGAGGTCGCTAGGAAACGGAAAGCATTTAATGAAGCCAAAAGTCTTATGAGGGGAGTAGAAAACCTGAGATACGGTTTGAATTATCCAGCTATTTTAAGAGTTACTTATAACAACGCGGAACACTTTTTAAAAACTCCAGCAGCAGCATTGGAATTTGCCCAGCAGTTCAAGACTTGAAAAGTATCTACAAGTAAATATACTGACTCTTACTACTTTTAGAGATCCAACACAGACTTTTAACATCCTGTGAGATCCTACAAGATAATATTGGACTAGATGGAATGGACAATGTCGAACGGAATGGACAGGAATAAAACTGGATTGGAAAGCGTTAACTGGATATTGATAATTAGTCCTAACATATAACTAACATAAATAAATAACATACACATTAAAATCACAACGCGGTTTTATTATTAGTATTATTTTTATCAATTAAGATTGTTCATTATTGTTAATCACTATTACTAATAATTAACAACTAATGTTTTCTTATTGAACAGAGTTAATTGTATACCATTTTTCTTTTTTATATAGCCTTTATATCTTTTATGTCCCTGTTTAGAACTCCCTGTGCCTGGAAGGTCATGTTTGACAAACCTTGAATTTTTTGAAGCGGTAACTAGGGAAATTGATGAGGGTAAAGCAGTGGATGTTGTCTATATGGATTTCAGTAAGGCCTTTGACAAGGTTCCCCATGGAAGTTTGGTTCAGAAGGTTCAATCTTTGGGTGTTAATGGCGGAGTAGCAAGATGGATTCAACAGTGGCTGAATGGGAGATGTCAGAGAGTAATGGTGGATGGCTGTTTATCAGGTTGGAAGCCGGTGACCAGTGGGGTGCCTCAGGGATCTGTGTTGGGTCCACTGTTGTTTGTCATGTACATCAATGATCTGGATGATGGGGTGGAAAATTGGATAAGTAAGTATGCAGATGATACTAAGATAGGTGGTATTGTGGATAATTTCAAAGTCTACAGAGAGATTTGGGCCATTTGGAAAAGTGGGCTGAAAGATGGCAGATGGAGTTTAATGCTGATAAGTGTGAAGTGCTACATCTTGGCAGGACAAATCAAAATAGGACGTACATGGTAAATGGTAGGGAATTGAGGAATGCTGTGGAACAGAGGGATCTAGGAATAACTGTGCATAGTTCCCTGAAGGTGGAATCGCATGTAGATAGGGTGGTAAAGAAAGCCTTTGGTGTGCTGGCCTTTATAAATCAGAGCATTGAATATAGGAGTAGGGAAGTAATGTTAAAATTGTACAAGGCATTGGTAAGACCAATTCTGGAGTATGGTGTACAATTTTGGTCGCCTAGTTATAGGAAGGATGTCAACAAAATAGAGAGAGTACAGAGGAGATTTACTAGAATGTTGCCAGGGTTCCAGCAACTATGTTACAGAGAAAGGTTGAACAAGTTAGGTCTTTATTCTTTGGACCGCAGAAGGTTAAGGGGGGACTTGCATGAAACAAAGTGTCCCAATTCACATGAAACAAAGTGTCCCAATTCACTCCTTTAAAATCCTTACGCATTCCCTCAAAGTTAGCCTTTCTCCAATCAAAAATCTCCACCCTAGGTCCAGTTCTGACTCTCTCCATAATTATATTGAAACTAATGGTATTGTGATCACTGGTCCCGAAGTGCTCACCAACGCATACCTCCGTCACCTGACCTGCCTCATTTCCTAACAGGAGGTCCAGCACTGCCCCTTCTCTGGTCGATACCTCTATGTACTGCTGCAAAAAACTATCCTGCACACATTTTACAAACTCCAAACCATCCAGCCCATTTACAGAATGTGTTTCCCAGTCTATTTTTGGAAAATTGTAATCTCCCACAATCACTACCGTGTGCTTACTACTAATATCTGCTATCTCCTTACATATTTGCTCTTCCAATTCACGCTCCCCATTTGGCGGTCTATAATACACCCCTAAAAGTGTTGCTACACCGTTCCCACTTCTCAGTTCCACCCAAATAGCCTCCCTAGACGAGCCCTCTAATCTATCCTGCCAAAGCACTGCTGTAATATCTTCTCTGACAAGCAATGCAACACCTCCCCCTCTGGTCCCTCCAATTCTATCACACCTGAAGCAACGAAATCCTGGAATATTTAGTTTCCAATCACAGCCCTCCTGCAACCATGTTTCACTGATTGCCACAACATCATATTTCCAGGTGTCAATCCACGCTCTAAGTTCGCACACCTTACTTACAATGCTCCTCGCATTAAAATATACACATTTTAGAAACCCACCATCCCTTATTCTCTGTCTATTATCTTTTTCATCTTTCTCGCCTACGTTTTGGATCCGAGTGCTTCCCTTCTCTGCCTCTTGCCTCACACCCTGACCCCTAGCCCCCTCTACCCGAGTCCCTCCACCCAGCCGTTCTAGTTTAAAGTCTCCCCAGTAGCCTTTGCAAATCTCCCTGCCAGGATATTGGTCACCCTCGGGCTCAAGTGCAACCCGTCCTTTGTGTACAGATCATGCCTTCCCCAAAAGAGGTCCCAGTGATCAAGAAACTTGAATCCCTGCCCACTGCACCAGTCCCTCAGCCACGCATTTATCCTCCACCTCATTTCATTCCTACTCTCACTGTCACGCGGCACAGGCAGTAATCCTGAAATCGTTACCCTTTTGGTCCTTCTCCTTAACTTTCCCCCCAACTCGCTAAATTCTCCCTTCAGGACCTCATCACTTTTTCTGCCTATGTCATTGGTACCTATGTGTACCACAACATCAGGCTCCTCTCCCTCCCTTATCAGAATCTTTTGGACACGTTCTGACACATGCGAGACCCTGGCACCAGGGAGGCAAACTACCATCCGGGTCTCCCGACTGTGTCTACAGAATCGCCTATCCGACCCCCTAACTATAGAGTCCCCTATTACAATTGCCCTCCTCTTTTTGCTACCCTTCTGAGCATCAGGGCCGGTCTCTGTGCCGGAGGCCCGGCCGCTGTTGGTGCCCCCAGCTAGGCTGTCCCCTCCAATCGTACTCAAACCTGAGTACCTATTTTCCAGGTGTATGGTCACAGGGGTACTCTCTAGCCCCTGCCTCTGCCCCTTGCCCTTCCTAACCGTGACCCACTTGTCTGCCTCCTGTGGTCTGGGAGTGACTACCTCCCTGTAGCTCCTCTCTATTACCTCCTCACTCTCCCTGAGGAGACGGAGGTCATCGAGCTGCTGCTCCAGGTTCCTAACACAGTCCTTTAGGAGCCCCATCTCAACACACCTGGCGCAGATGTGGACGTCTGGAGGGCTATCAGATTCCCTGACCTCCCACATCTGACATCCAGAACAGTACACTGCCCTGGCCTTCATACTGCCCCCCTTACACAGGATACAATATAAAGTACACAACAAACTGCTGGGATCTGACTGCCAATCAGCTGCTTACCCTGGTCCACTTCCCACCAATCAGCGGCTTCCTCAAAAAAACCCACCTCCAAATGGAATGTTATGGATTTGGGTAAGCCTCTGAAAAAACAAGCCCCGCGCTAGATTTTAAACCTTACCGGTCGGGTGTCGCTCCTCCCCCTCCTTCTCTTCCAACGGCTCCTGTGGGCCTCTGAAAAAACAAGCCCCGCGCTGGATTTTGAAGCTTACCGGTCGGGTGTCGCTCCTCCCCCTCCTCCTCTTCTTCCAACGGCTCCTGTGGGCCCTAGCTGTACGTGGTCTGTCACGATCACTAGAGAGAGAGCTAGGGGCGTGTAGGTTACAATTATACTAACTGGTGGGGGGGTGGTTAGCATGGACAACATTACTATCAATTAAAGGTGTATACACATATCATCTACATCCTTCCTCTACCAAACAAACAGTGAGTTACAGGGCGACCACGTCTCATGTGGTAGGGTAAATGCAAACAGTAAAGCACAGGAATACAGGATCACACGTAATCGCCGTAACGGACCGGCGGCCTGACCAGGCGACCAGACCGGGTCCGCACCTCGCCATCACCTCCTTCCCCGACGGGAACAAGCGGGGACGCTGGGGCATGGTGGGGGCTACGGACAGGAGAACCCCTTGGCGATGAAGGCATCGGGGGGGACGGTGAAGAGAAGGGCGAGTAAGCCGGAGAAAGCGGGACCGCAGCCAGGAGGCGGACAGGAGGAGGACGAGGGGAGGTTGGCCCCAGAGGAACGGGCAAAGCACAGGGCCGCGACAGTGGCATCGGGGGGGGGGGGGTGGCATACGGAGCCGCCGAGGGGGGGGGGGGGAGAGACTCGTTCACTAGCCGGAGATGCCGGCGGGACCAGCGGTACACCCTTCCGTCGTGGTTGACAAGGTACGAACGAGGGGAACCGGCAGAACCGACGACCACGGCCAGCTTGGAACGGCCAGAAGTGGACCTCATACGGACGACCTGGCCGGGGAGAAGAGGGCGGAGGATACGGCAGGACCTGTCGTGGGAACGCTTCTGTACACTGTGTTTTTGAGCAATGCGTTTCCGGGCAGAGGCAGGTTTAAAGACGGAGGGGGACAGGGACTGCTGAGACACCGGGACTGTGGGCCTCGTGACTCGGGACATGAGTCGCTGAGCCGGGGAGCCCAGGGCATGGTCGCGGGAGATGTTGCGGAGGTTCAGCAGGGCCAGGTAGATGTCGGAGCGGGATAGGCGGCAACGTTCCAACAATCCTTTAGCACTGCGGACCGCGCATTCGGCCAGTCCGTTGCTCTGCGGGTATTCAGAGCTGCTGGTGTAATGACGAAAGTTCCATCATTCGGCAAAAGCGCGGAATTCGGCACTGGTGAACTGGCTGCCGTTGTCCGACTGCAGGCTGGCCGGAGACCCGAAGGTGGCAAAGTGGCGGCGCAACGCGGAGAAAGAGAGGGAATGGAGCTGGTCAACTTCAAACCAGCTGGAGTAAGAGTCGACAAGCACCAGGAAGTGCTTACCGTGCCACTCGAAGATGTCGGTTGCTAGCGCAGACCATGGCAGGTCAGCAGCTGGCTGCTGCAGGAGCGGCTGCCGCTGTTGCTGTGGAGCGAGGCTGTTGCAGGTAGGGCATGCGGAGACTCTATCCCGGATGTAGCGAGGCATGTCAGGCCAGAAAAACTGGCTCTGAGCGATGGAAAGGATCGCTTCGGCCCCGGGATGGCCACGATGAGCAGTTTCGAAGTATTGTTCTCGTAGTGCTTTGGGCACCACCACCTTGTGCCCCTTCACAATCACACCATCACGCAGCACCAACTCGTCACGAACCAAGAAGTAAGGCACCGCTGCGGCCGGCAGGGAAGATCGGTGGTCTGGCCAACCCTGCTTGATGATCGCGGCCAGCTGCTGTAGCGAAGCGTCAGCCGCCGTGTGCTTGGCCAGGGACTTCAACTGACTGGAGGGCACAAAGTTAACGTTTAGGACTATCAGATCGGACGTCTCGTACGGATGTCGGGTTGTGGATGAGAGAGGCGCCCGAGACAGTGTGTCAGCAACAAACATGTCCTTGCCCTTGCGATAAACCACTGTGAAAGTGAAGCGTTGTAGCTGGAGCATCATGCGCTGGAGCCGGGAGGAGGCCATGTGTATCGGCTTGTTGAGGATGGTGACAAGAGGCTGGTGGTCCGTCTCGACAGTGAAGCAGTTGCCCAGGATATAGTCTTTGAATTTGGAGCAGGCAAAGATAACCTCCAGCAGCTCTTTCTCAATCTGGGCATAGTGTTGTTCAGCGGTCGCCATTGTGCGGGATGCGTAGGACACAAGCAGTTGCACCCCATCATGGATCTGCAGGCAGGCGGCCCCGAGGCCAAACTTAGATGCATCACATGTGAGGACGATGGGACGCTGGAGGTCAAAGTACTTCAGCGTTGGCATGCTGATCAGCTTAGATTTGAGGGTGTCAAATGCTTTCTGGTGTTGCGGGAACCAGGCCCAGTCAGTGTCCTTTTTCACCAGATCCCGCAGAGGGGCACTCAGTTCACTCAGGTCGGGGATGCACTTTCCCAGGTAGTTGACCATGCCCAAGAAGCGCTGTAGGCCGGGCACGTCAGCAGGTGCAGGCATCTCGGATATTGCGGTCGTCTTCTGCGGGTCGGGCTTCAGCCCCGATGCAGTGAAGACATGCCCCACGTAGGTGGCCTCGGGGACCCGGAATCGGCACTTCTTCGGGTTGAGCTTCAGGTTGACCTCCCGGGCACGCTGCAGCACCTGGCGAAGGTGATGGTCGTGCTCAGCGACATTTTTCCCATAAACCAGGATGTCGTCGACAATGATTCGCACACGGAAGTCCACCAAACAGTTGTTCCATGGTCCTTTGGAACACCTCGCTGGCAGAGTTGATCCCAAACGGCATGCGGAGGAAGCAATACCTGCCGAAAGGCGTGCTGGTCGTCAGGTGCGAGGATCGCTTGTCTAGAGGTATCTGCCAGAACAAACTCTTGGCATCAAGAACCGAGAACACGGTGGCAGGGCCGACCTGCGCAGCAACATCCTCCACCGTCCGCATGGGATAGTGCGGGCGCCTGATGGCCAAGTTTAAGTCCTTAGGGTTGTTGCAGATCCGCAGCGACAACCATAGTTGAAACCTACTGGGTGGACTCTGTTACTGGCTTCAGGATGCCCGTGACCACCATCTCGCGAAGAGCAGACTCGACCTTGCCCCTCATGGCAAAGGACACAGGGTGCGGGGGACGGATGACCGTCGTAATGGCGGGATTGAGGGCAACTGTAGCTGCAGGGCAACTTCCCCAGCTTCGAGTCAAACTGGTCTGGGAATTCGGCCAGCGGGTTCATGGGTGCCTCTACAAGGTGGACATCACTGTGGAAGCTCACCAATCCGAGGTCCTGGCAGGCCTCCACGCCGAGCAGGGGGTCACATTTACCGTCTAGCAGGAAGAAAGAGAGGGGCCGAGAGGTCTTCAGCACCTTGCAGTGGAGAGTGGCCGTCCCCACAGGAATAAGTACGGCACCCCCATAGGCACGCAAAACAGCACTGTCTGTGGAAACGGGCTCACTATTTCATATCTTCCTGAACAGGCTTGTTGACATAACATTAGCAGCAGCCTCTGTATCCACCTTAGCAGGGAAGGCCATGCCTTTCACCGTGACTCGGACGGTCGGGTCCGTTATCAGAGCAGCTGCACCTCGCAAGGAAAACACACTCAGCTCACTCTGAGAAGAGTCAAGGTCAGATGGGGGAATATCATCGTGCTGGAGATGTGAACCAGACGCTGTATCATCACGTGTCAGGTAGCGAGACAGTTTCTGCTGTGGCTGTACACAGGGTTCCCACGGGAACAGCATGCTGCCGAGAAGTGGTTGGGCTTGTTGCAGAAATTATAGGTTTTCCCCAACGCCGGGCACACATTAGAACGGTGTGAAACAAAGTTACAATTTGTAACTGTTGAGGCGGTCTGAAGTCCTGCAGTGGTCGTACCCTCTGTCGCCGGGGAGCATTGTACTGGGGACCAGCGAGACTAGCTGGGTGGACCACAGGGTCAGTTACAGCGGAGGAGACAGCCTCAGCTAAGCGAGAGGCATGCAACGCCTCATAGAATGTCAGATCAGGCTTACGCAGCAGCTCAGAGCACAGCTTATCATCCCGTAGACCAAAGACCAAGATGTCACGGGTCAAAGTATCAGGGGTCAGAACATGCAGGTCACATCGGCGAGCCAGTTGGCGCAGCGCGGCCACAAAATTGTCAATAGATTCCCCAGGGTTTTGGCCAGAGATGCCAACCTTCCAGAGCACAAATCAGTAATCATAAGGCTAAAAATCAGTAATTTGGAGACAAAATCAGTAATTTTTTGCGCAAAGCAATTTTTTTTCTGCATGATGGCAAGCGCGGCTCCCACAGGCAAGCGATAGCGCATAATGTTAACATTAACATACCTGTATGTTCATTAGTTGGTATTACATAAACATGTATTAACTCATCATTGAAAATGCTCTATTGAAAGACTGGATGAACGAGTTCATTATCAATATGTCTTCATATGTTGCTATAGACTTTTGCGGCATTCTTGCACCTTTAAGTTCATTAGTTGCTGTCAACTCCACAATGAAGTGTTGAAATGTTGGATGAACTCCCTCACAATCACATGTCTTTATATGTTGCTACATGTGTAGTCTTTTCACTCTTTTGCAGCATTCTTGCACATGTTCATGTATGTTAGCCAACACATAACTACCAATGATCAATGTATTGAAAGGTTGGAGTTCCCTAAAAATGTCTATATTTTTTGTTGTAGTCTGATGCAGCCTTCTTGCAATTGTCCAAAGTCTTTTCATCAAATACCATCCTGTGACAGACAAAGTTCTTGGACTGTGAGTATACCTTCTGAGTGAGGACATCAGAGAGGACAGCTTTTGATATGTTTGGTCTGAATTCAGTTGCATTTTTCCTTACTAAGCTGAAGAGTCTCTCGTCCTCTGCATTTGAATGGGGCAGAGACAGGATAGCCAACATTACTTTGGCAAGGTTGCCATACTTTAGACAGTTCTCTCCTGATGTCTCATCAGTCATCTGTGAGATCACAATCCATGCTTCATCTGATCTCTGCTGTAAAGAAACAGACTCTAGGGGATCCACCTGGAAATACCAAATTCAATCTCCAGGTCATCGATGGAGTCCTCCATGTAATGGAACTTGTGCACAAAGAATGCCACACTGGCAAACTTTGACTCCTGCCTCTTGCTAATGTCTGCCACTTGTGCATTGATCAGCACTTCATCATTTAGAGGAAAAGTCCTTGTGATATAATTGCAGACTGAAATGAAGTATCGGCGCACTGTTGTGAAAAACTCATCACACATTGTAGGAGGCATCTCACGAAGTAGTAGCCTAACTTTACTGCCAATGATCAATTCATCATCTTCTCGCTGGTTTTGAGTTAGAAGGTATCCACACTTGTCAAGTTGAACGGCAGCAGAAATCACACTTGGCTTCACAAACCTTATCAAGATATTGCATAGCAGTTCCTGCTGAAGGTCATGCAGCAAGTGGATTTGGGGCTCATCTTTTTGAAGCTTTAGGTTAAGAGTGTTAAGAAGGGGGATTGTGTGCTGCAGAAAGAGACAATAAAGTTTGTTTCTATCATTTTTCAGTTCATCATAAATCTCCCCAGCCTTATTCTTAGTGGCTTCACTGTTTTGAGATACCTTAGACTTGGAGGTGTGTTCACTAGATTTGCCAGTTTGTTTGTTCCTTACGAGATTGAACACTCTTCACTGATGAGGGAAAGAACACATTTGTGGCAGACATGGACGAAGTGCTATGAACCGATTTCTTTGAAGGTACTGGCACAGGGTCATGGTCCATCTTCCTCTTTAACTTGGATACATTTTCACCAGTTTTGATATGTGGACAATGTTTATCACCTGAAAATACCTGTGTATGAACATGAGAACCCTTGACACTAGTTGATGCTTGCTTGGTGGCACTGGTGGTTGACTTGACACTACTCGATGATTGTTTGATAGTGCTGGTGGTTGACTTGACACTACTTGATGGTTGCATGGTAGTGCTGGTGGTTGACTTGACACTACTTGATGGTTGGAGGGGTATGGTCTGAGTGCAGGTAGATGGGACTAGGGGAAAACAAATGGTCGGCACGGACTGGAAGGGCCGAGATGGCCTGTCTCCGTGCTGTAATTGTTATATGGTGATATGGTTGCTTGGTAGTGCTGGTGGTTGACTTCGTGGCTCGTGTAGCTCTGGGATATTTTGTCTGGGCTTCCTCTCTAAAGTACACCAATAGTGGTTCCCACTGTTCAAGTAACCTCCCAAGTGATGCCTCCAAACTCAACCATCTACATTCAAATTAGACAAAAAGTGGGATGAAACTGTTAAGACGTGATACAGTATTAGTAATTTTTGATACAAATAAATGTGTTGTTCAATACACAATGCATTTAAATATACCCATGTACATTTAGAAAACCGACACGTTCATTGTATAATACATGTATTTTTTTAAAGAAATTTCTTTTTAAAAGAAAAATTGAAGCATATATGTATGTAAGCTAATGGAAAAGATTAAAGTTAAAGGTAAACAGAAGCACTTCCAGAATTAAAAAAAAAAAACTTCACAGAACTAAAACCATAATTTACTTCTCCATCTGCCCAAATTTAATGTGGTACACATTAGATATGCTGTAAAGAAAACATTCCTTTTATGACAAAATTTCAAAATAAAATCATGCTGATATAGAGCTAACACAGAAAGGCATATGTATGGGACAGTGTTGTACTCTTTGATGCGGGCACCATCAAAAAGTATTGAAAAAGCAAATTTGTGAATTTGCACATACATGTATTCATAACATTTAGACTGAACTACCTTCATGCTACAGTGCAAATGTGATATATTATCAGCTGAATATCATTTACCAATGCTCTAAAAACATTTTCACCATTGACCAGTACTACAAATTACAAAAATATGTAAATATTCACCTCGTGCAGATGTACTTCAAGATCACATGATCAGCCACGTGCAAGCTTTGTTGAACTTCTTTGAATTCCTTTTGTCTTTTACTGGACTTCTCCAAGTAGTAGAATATCTTGATCAACAGATCTCCTGGACAGAAGGCAAGCTCCTTGGCACCTTTCTCTCCTGCAAGATGCAAGCGGTGGCAGAGGCATCCGTTGATGAATGTGTTTGGATTTGATTTCCGAATGAACGCAGCTACACCCGAGATCCCACCCATCATAACGGAAGCATTATCAGCCGAGAAGCCAATAACATTACTCCAAGGGATGGAATACTCCTTCAGTGCCTTGTCAAGTAACAGAAAAATGTTTTTTCCTGTTGTACGTTCTTTGGTTGATGAGATCTCAAGAAGAGAGCTGACTATATCTTCGTCGTCGTAATAACGGACAATGATGGGATATAATTGTTCTTGTGCTCCTCTGTCACTACTGCCGTCGGTGGAAATTGAGAAAGGCCTTGCTCTAAGCTTCTCCACAACAGCCTCTGTTAAAAATGGAAATATGTGCATAATGTTGGCTTTGTCTAGGAAATCATAACCTCCCCTCCCCCTAGAAAAGAGACTTCTCAAGAGAATTGTAGATGAGATGTTATTTTATGATTACACTGTATATAACCTTATTTGTGATTTCTGAACAATTTTGCATAGATTGACGGAAGTACAGTTTAAGACGAAAAAAAAACTAGGAATACTCAGAATTAATGTAATCCAATTATTTTGAGGACTTGAGTCCATGGGCTGAGGGGGGAGGGGGGGCAAAAGGCCCCCTGATCTCCTCAACAAAAAGACCAATTGCATAGAAACATGTGTAGAAAAACTGATGTTTTCCTGATGGTCGAGCAATAATGACCAGGGTGGATTAGATATTATGCGGGATACTTGAGATGAAAAATTCATTAAGTTTGAACACAAAATTCCAATCGGTCTAGATGCACGACAAAAAATAAATAAATAAAAAAGGCTGTGATACCGCCTTACACGTGTGGCTGTATCCAAACCCTAGTGGATGGGATACAGTGTCGTGAGCGTTGAGGTTTAAGTTAACCCCCACATTTAATAACTGTACCCTCCCATTCCCAAAATCAATGCCATGGCAGATTTTAAGAAAAAGTTTGGTCTACGGAATTCATGGATATCGGTACCAAAATCAAAATGATGAAACTTTGACTCACCTTTAGCTACTTGGCCCAATGTTCGCGCAATTGCTGTTGCCTTTGTTCTTTTGCAAGAAAACTTTCTAGCAATGTCACTGTCGGGAAAGATTGATGTCACAATATCACTAAGGTGGTCAGCTGCAGAGAAAGCTATGTTGTGTTCTATTAAGAAATTTGTCATTAGGACTTCTGCTCTGATCACTGATGAATCCTTCGAAATAAGAAATGTCTCCATTGTTGTGTTACTACTACTGGCTCCAACGGCTGATTGGTGTTTTTGAGTCTTGATATGCCACTGCACGTCATTAGACCCGCCATGTCCAATACTGAAGTCCGATGTACACACGGTGCACCTAGCATAATTTGGGCCTTTTTTTGAAGAAACGATGCATTTCCATTTCTTGTTGTAGTCTTCTTTAAAAGTCTGTAACTTCTTGGTACGCTTTTTACTTGTAGAAGACATGATGACAGAGTATTAAATCCAACCAAACTAAGTCCAGATTGTCGACTCTGACCGCCACAAAACGCTGTGAGAAATTCAAGTGAGCGCGATAGAACTTTCAAACGGGAGGAGAGATATTCTACCCCGATGCAGCTGGCCCGCGCAGCTGTCTCTCTCTGCTGGAAAGGACACAGGCGCGGCAGGCTCACTTCTTAATACACAGACCATGCAAATGGCTCTACACTGTCTGCGGGTGTGCTAAATAACCACTTACGTGCGCATGTGCTGCAATAGTCAGAAGTGCGAAAGCAATAGTCAAAAGTGCTAAACAAGTATGTGGTTGGGAAGGAGGGGGGGGGGGGGGACTCTGTCTCTGTCTGTGTGTGTGTGTTGGCTGCAGCCATCGTCTGCTTTAGTGAGGGAAGCAGGTCGGTGATTGATCAAAAGGCCCCTAGGAGACTGTCTGAGGCTGCCAAGTGACCAGCGCATTATGTGATTGGACACAATGCCCTTGGAGACGGCGGCTGATTGGGCGGGAGGAGACTGATTTATTGATTGGACGGGAATTTTAAGGGTAGCTGGTCGGTGATTGGACGTTAGAGACAGTCGTTGATTGGCCACCAAATAATCGGGCGCGAAAAAATAAAAATAGGAAAACAATAAAATCGAAATTACGATTTAAATCGGAAGAATATCATGCCTGATCTGCAGCAAAGATACTAGTATCCGCTCTAGTATCTTTGATCTGCAGTTCCTTCCTATTGAAGAAGAACCCTGGCCCGAAACAACTCGTAATCCATTCCCTCCACAGATGCCGCGAAGCCCGCTGAGTTCCTCCAGCACTCTGTGTTTTTTTTATTTAACTCTTGAAATTTAAGTTAGACATACAGCTGGAGTAACTCAACGGGACAGGCAGCGACTGGAGAGAAGACTCTTTTTCAGACTGAACTTAACTCTCGTCGGTGAGAGTACTTGTGATTATCTGCAGAAGGATCTCGACCAGAAAAGTCATCCACTCCCCAGAGCCGGCGCCCGTCCCACTGAGCCACCCCAGCCCCCCCACCCCCCTTATAATTTCCGTACTTTTTCGATAGCTGCCACCCATTTGATGTCATCCTGCACCCTGCTCCTGGTCCCGGCCCGCGCCGATCTGCGTGTGTGTGTGTGCGTGTGTTTGTGTGTCGGAGTCTGAGCGGAGAAGCGCCGGCACCAAGAGTGAGTGAATGCATGGACAGACGGACGAAAGCAACCATCGTAGAGCACAATAGGTGACATTTTGGGCAGAGACCCTTCTTCAGACTGACAATCAAGGGAAAGGGAAACGGGAGGCATATCTTCCATCCGTTTGTCCTTAGTGCCATCTATATCTATTGTTCCTCTTTCCCCTGACGGTCTGAAGAAGGGTCTCAATCCGAAATGTCATCTACGATCGTTGATCATTCCTTTCGCCCGTCTGTCCGATTGTTCGCTCGTCCTTGGATTAAGTAGCGCTGGATAAAGCTGGGAATTCATGCACAGGATGGAAACTGGAAACTGGAACGTAGGAGAACGTCGTCCCTCTGCGCACCCCCCCATTTCCATCACTGGCACTCACACACTCACACACACACACTCACTCACACACTCCCAAACACACACAGTATGTGCTAACTTAAAATCGGCAAAATCCGGGATTTATGGTATGAAAATCGTACCGCCCGTAATTGGCCAATTTTCCGTAGAAATTACGGGAAATCCGTACCAGTTGGCATCTCTGTTTGGCGTCTGGAGAACAGTTTGAAACGCTCCAAGATGTGGTTAGTGGGAAGGCCACACATCGCCGTAAATTTAGCAAGCAGACATACCGGGTCCTGGTTACTCTCACCCTGTCCATAGATGAACGACTCCGAACGCTCGAGCGCTTCGGGACCAGCTAGATTAAGCAGCAGGGAAGCCTTGACAGCTGGGGCCACAGCAGGGTGGGCGATGGTAACATAATGCTCAAAGTCACGTCGGAACACACTCCAGCGATGTGATGTCTGCATCAAAGACTAGGACGTCAGGTTTACGACAGGCAGAAGCCATCACGGCACAGGGAGGGGTACTGGGACTAAGAAAATAAAACGCGATAGACTGGAGACGCAGAAAGAAGCACTTCTGACGCCATGTAGAGAAGGTACACAGTCACCTTAAAGTCTTCACTACTTTATTAAGCATACATCATATATAGCCCTAGCTGTACGTGGTCTGTCACGATCACTAGAGAGAGAACTAGGGGCGTGTGGGTTACAATTATACTAACTGGTGGGGGGGTGGTTAGCATGGACATCGTCACTATCAATTAAAGGTGTATACACATATCATCTACAGCGTGCATGTGAGAGGATGAGAGCGACAGAGAGAGGGGGGTGGGATAGAGGAGGGGGGCACGAGAGGATGGAGTGGAAGAATTTGTACGAGTGGGGGGGGGAGAGAGAGGAATGTATATGTGGAGCTTTAAGGGACATTGGTCAGGTAGCATTTGGAGCATTGTATACAGTTCTGGTCACTCTATTACAGGTCTGATGTGGAGGCTTTGGGGAAGGTGCAGAGATGGTTAACGAGAATAGTTTAAAAACATGAAACTGCAGATGCATGTTTACAAAAAAGGACACAAAATGCTGGAGTAACTCAGCGGGACAGGTAGCATCTCTGGAGAGAAGGAATGGGTGATGTTTTGGGTCGAGACTGAAGAAGGGTCTCGACCCGAAACCTTACCCATTCCTTTCAACATTTTGTGCCTACCTAAACAGCTTCTATCCACGTGGCGATGTTCCAGCAGGCTGGAGGAGCGGACAAAGGCCTTGCGGCAGAGCGGGTAGGTGAAGGGGCGCTGGCTGGTGTGGACTTACAGGTGAAGATCTTACCATAGGATTGGCAGGGGAAGGGATGCTCACCGCTGTGGGTACGCCGGTGCTGCCACAGGCTGGGCATGCTGGTGAAACCCTTGCCACACTCAGTGCACACAAAGGGTCTCTCTCTAGTGTGTAGCCGCTAGTGCTCCCACAGCCCCCGTGCGCTTTTGAAACGCTTGCTGCAGTGGGAGCAGCCGCTCGCCGGCGTGGGCCCGCCGGTGCTGCCGCAACCCCCGCGAGCTGTCAAATGTCTCATCGCAGTACGGGCAGTCGTAGGGTTGGCCACTGGTGGACACGCGCTGCTGAGACAGGGTGTGGGGGGCCATGGCAAAGCGCTCTTCACATACCGGGCTGGGGAAGGGACGGTCGCTGGCATGCATCCGCTGGTGGAACAGCAGGTTGTGGGAGCGGGTGAAGCCCTTGCCACACTGGGCGCAGGTATAGGGGCGTTCGTAGGTGTGGGTGCGCTGGTGGTACAGCAGGCTGGTAGATCGGGTGAAGCTCTTGCCGCACTGGGCACAGGTGTAGGGTCGCTCGCCTGTGTGGGAGCGCTGGTGGTACAGCAGGTTGCTTGAGTGGGTGTACCCCTTGCCGCACTGGGTGCAGGTGTAGGGGCGCTCACCGGTGTGGGTGCGCTGATGCTCCAGCAGGTTGTCGGAGCGGATGAAGCCCTTGCCGCACTGGGTGCAGGTGTAGGGGCGCTCATCGGTGTGGGTGCGCTGGTGCCTTCGCAGCCTGGTGGAGCGGGTGAAGCCCTTGCCGCACTCGCCGCAGGTGTAGGGGTGCTCGCCGGTGTGGGTGTACTGGTGCTCAATCAGGCATCTTGAGCGGGGGAAGCGCTTGCCACACTGGGTGCAGGTGTAGGGTCGCTCGCCGGTGTGAGTGCGCTGGTGCACCAGCAACCTGCTGGAAAGGCTGAAATCCTTGCCACAGTCACTGCAGGTGTAGGGCCGCTCCCCGGTGTGCACGCGTCTGTGCAACCTCAGCTGCGTGGACGACTTGAAGCCTTTGCCGCAGTCGGAGCAGGTGAAGGGCCTCTCATCGGAGTGCACGCGGCTGTGCTGCTGCAGGTTGTCGTAGCATTTGAAGTTCTTGCCGCAGACCGAGCAGTTGAAGGGGCGTTCCCCCGTGTGAATCCGCCGGTGGGTCTCCAGCCGGCCCGGGGTCTGCCAGGCCTTGCCACACACATCGCACTCATAACGCTTTTCCTTCTTGTGCCCTGTCGTGTGCCCTTCCATCGAAGCTCAGCCCGTCGAAGCTCAGTCTGCACACCGAGCAGAAGGGGGGGGTGGGGGCTCACCGGCACCCAGGCCGCCCTCAATGGCTGCTCACGTCCCCGTCTCTCTGTCCACAGCAACGGCTCCTAAACCCTGCAGGAGGGGAACACAGAGGGTCAACAAGCTGGCTAACAGGGCATTACTAGCACATATTGGGTGCGTTTATGGTGGAGGAAACCATTATATAATTCTGAGTGGCACAGTGGTACAGTTGCTGCCTCACCTCCAGAGACCGGGTTTGATCCTGACTACAGGTGCTGTCTGTGCGGAGTTTGTACATTCTCCCCTTGACCTGCATGGGATTTTACTCCGTGTGCTCCGGTTTCCTCCAACATTTCAAAGACGTTCAGGGTAGATTAATCAGCCTCCGCAAAATTGTTAAATGGTCCCTAATGTGGGTAGGATAGTGCTAGTGTACGGGGTGACCGCTGGTCGGACAAAAGACCTGTTTCCGCGCTGCATCTCTAAACTAAACTGTCACTGTGGATTGAGTTGAGGAATTGCAAAGGCAAGAAGACACTAATTGGTGTTATCTACAGACTCCCAATAGTAGCCCAGATATAGGATGTAAGTTGCAGCAGGAGTTAAAACTGGCATGTAACAAAGGTAATGCCACTGTGGTGATGGCGGATTTCAATATGCAGGTAGACTGGGAAAATCAGGTTGGTTCAGGACCCCAAGAAAGAGTTTGCAGAGTGCCTCTGAGATGGATTCTTAGAGCAGCTTGTAATGGAGCCGACCAGAAAAAAGGCAATTCTGGATTTAGTGTTCTCTAATGAACCAGATATGATAAGAGAACTCCAGGTAAAGGAACCGCTTGGAGGTAGTGATCATAATATGATTAGTTTTAATCTGCAATTTGAGAAGGAGAAGGTTAAATCGGAAGGGGCAGTGATGCAGTTGAACAAAGGGGACTATGATGGCATGAGAGAGGAGCTAGCCAAGGTAGACTGGAAAGGGATCCTAGCAGGAATGACGGTGGAACAGCAATGGCAGGAATTTCTGGGCATAGAAACATAGAATCTGGGAAAGTGAGAGGATGGGGCTTCTGCCTCATGGTCAACTCTGCGTGGTGTTCAGATCTGGCAGTTTTGTCCAACTCCTGCTCTCCACACCTAGAACATCTGGCGAAGTGCCGTCCCTTCTACCTCCCAAGGGAATTCACCTCCATCATCCTGGCCGCGGTCTACATCCCACCCCAGGCAGACGTCTATCTGGCACTGGAGGAGCTGCACGCCGTGGTCAACAAACACCAGACATCTTACCCCAAGGCATTTACCACCATTGCTGGGGACTTCAATAAGGTAAACCTAAAGAAGACACTCCCCAACTTCCACCAACATGTCTCCTGCTGTACCAGAGGACCAAACACCCTCGACCACTGCTACACCATCATCAAGAATGCCTATCGTTCTATCCCTCGCCCTCACTTCGGTAAATCCGACCATACCGCGGTGCTGCTTCTTCCTGCCTACAGGCAGCAATTTCAAAACGCATCCCCAGAGTTGAGGACTGTTCAGAGCTGGGGGGGGGGGCAGAGGAACAACTCCAGGACAGTTTGGAGTCTGTAGACTGAGCAATGTTCAAGGACTCGGCAACGGATTTGAACGAATATGCCAGGCGTTACAGACTTTATAAAGAAATGTTTGGAGGACTGCATCCCCACAAATACCTTCAGCGTGTTTCCCAATCAGAAACCTTGGATGAACTTTGTGATCCACACTCTTCTGAAGTCTAGACACCTAGCATTCACGTCTGATGATACAGTGGACTACAAGAAGTCCAGATACGACCTTGGTAAGGCCATCAAGGTGACATGCCTCAATGACTATCGACCAGTGGCACTAATGCCTGTGGTGATGAAGTGCTTTGAGAGGTTGATCATGGAGCAAATCAACTCCTACCTCGACAAAAACCTGGACCCACTGCAGTTCGCTTACCGCCACAACAGATCAACGGTGGATGCGATCTCGCTGGCCCTCCACTCCACTCTGGACCACTTGGACTAATATGTCAGGCTGCTATTTATCGATTACAGCTCGGCATTTAACACAATCATCCCCTCCAAGCTGGTTACCAAACTCTCAGAACTGGGTCTCTGCGCATCCCTCTGCAATTGGGTCCTCGACTTCCTCATTCACAGACCACAATCCGTTCGTATTGGTGGAAATGTGTCAGCCTCAATAACAATCAGCACGGGAGCACCTCAAGGCGGCTTGCTCAGCCCCCTGCTGTACTCACTCTATACTCATGACTGCGTAGCCGGTCATAGTGCGAACTCCATCATCAAGTTCGTAGACGACACCACTGTCTCTGAAGATCTTTCCTGGTCCGAGAACACTAATGCAATTATCAAGAAAGCGCCTCTACTTCCTCAGAAAATTACGGAGAGTCGGTTTGTCAAGGAGGATTCTCTCTAACTTCTACAGGTGCACAGTAGAGAGCATGCTGACCGGTTGCATCATGGCTTGATTCGGCAACTTGAGCGCCCTGGAGAGGAAAAGACTACAAAGCGTAGTAAACAATGCCCAGTCCATCATCGGCTCTGACCTCCCTTCCATCGAGCGGATCTATCGCAGTCGCTGCCTCAAAAAGGCTGGCCGTATCATCAAGGACCCACACCATCCTGGTGTGAAAAATGATTTTCTCATCTCGGCCCTTATCCTTAAATTATGACCCCTTCTTCTGGACTTCCCCAACATCGGGAACAATCTTCCTGCATCTAGCCTGTACAACCCCTTAAGAATTTTGTAAGTCTCTATGAGATCCCCCCCCCTTAATCTTCTAAATTCCAGCGAGTATAAGTAGAGTCTATCCAGTCTTTCTTCATATGAAAGTCCTGCCAGGAATCAGTCTGGTGAACCTTCTCTGTACTCCCCCTATGGCAAGAATGTCTTTCCTTAGATTAGGAGACCAAAACTGTACACAATACTCCAGGTGTGGCCTCACCAAGACCCTGTACAACTGCAGTAGAACCTCCCTGCTCTTGTACTCAAATCATTTTGCTATGAATGCCAACATATCATTCGCTTTCTTCACTGCCTGCTGCACCTGCATGCCTACTTTCAATTACTGGTGTACCATGACACACAGGTCTCGTTGCATCTCCCCTTTTCCTAATCGGCCACCATTCAGATAATAGTCTACTTTCCTGTTTTTGCCACCAAAGTGGATAACCTCACATTTGTCCACATTATACTACACCTGCCATGCATTTGCCCACTCACCCAACCTATCCAAGTCACCTTACAGCCTCCTAGCATCCTCCTCACAGCTAACACTGCTCCCCAGCTTCGTGTCATCCGCAAACTTGGAGATGTTGCATTGAATTCCCTCATCCAGATCATTAATATATATTTTAAATAGCTGGGGTCCCAGCACTCAGCTTTGCGGTACCCCACTTGTCACTGCCTGCCATTCTGAAAATGACCCGTTTACTCCTACTCTTTGTTTCCTATCTGCCAGCCAGTTCTCTATCCACATTAATACTGAACCCCTCAATACCGTGTGCTTTAAGTTTGTATACTAATCTCTTATGTGGGACCTTGTCGAAGGCCTTCAGAAAGTCCAGATATAACACATCCACTGGCTCACCCTTATCCACTCTACTAGTAACATCCTCAAAAAATATCTAAGATTCGTCACACACGATTTACCTTTTATAAATCCATGCTAACTTTGTCCAATGATTTCACCACTTTCCAAATGTGCTGCTATCCCACCTTTAATAACTGACTCTGGCATTTTCCCCACTACCGATGTTAGACTAACTGGTCGTAATTCCCCGTTTTCTCTCTCCCTCCCTTTTTAAAAATTGGGGTTACATTAGCTACCTTCCAACCCTCAGGAACTACTCCTGAATCTAAAGAGTTTTGAAAAACTATCACTAATGCATCCACTATTTCTGGGGCTACTTCCTTATGTACTCTGGGATGTAGCCTATCTGGCCCTGCGGATTTATCGGCCTTTAATCCATTCAATTTACCTAACACCACTTCTCGGCTAACATAGATTTCACTCAGTTCCTTCATCTCATTTGACCCCCTGCTATTTCCGGCAGATTATTTATGTCTTCCTTAGTGAAGACAGAACCAAAGTAGTTATTCAATTGGTCTGCCATGTCCTTGTTCCCCATGATCAATTCACCAGTTTCTAACTGCAAGGGACCTACATTTGTTTTAACTAACCTTTTTTTCTTCACATATCTATAAAAACTTTTGCAGTCAGTTTTTATGTTCCCTGCCAGTTTTCTTTCATAATCTATTTTCCCGTTCCTAATTAAGCCCTTTGTCCTCCTCTGCTGGACTGAATTTCTCCCAGTCCTCTGGTAAGCTGCTTTTTCTGGCTAATTGGTATGCTTCATCTTTTGTTTTGATACTATCCCTGATTTCCCTTGTTATCCACAGATGCACTACCTTCCCTGATTCATTATTTTGCCAAACTGGGATGAACAATTGTTGTAGTTCATCCATGCAGTCTTTAAATGCCTTCCATTGCATATCCACTGTCAACCCTTTAAGAATCACTTGCCAGTCTATCTTGGCCAATTCACATCTCGTATCCTCAAGGTTACCTTTGTTTAAGTTCAGAACCCATGTTTCTGAATTAACAATGTCACACTCCATCCTAATGAAGAACTCAACCATATTATGGTCACTCTTGCCCAAGGGGGCACGAACAACAAGACTGCTAACTAACCCTACCTCATTACTCAATACCCAGTCTAGAATAGCCTGCTCTCTCGTTGGTTCCTCTACATGTTGGTTTAGAAAACTATCCCACATACATTCCAAAAAATCCTCTTCCTCAGCACCCCTGCCAATTTGATTCACCCAATCTATATGTAGATTGAAGTCACCCATTATAACTGTTTTACCTTTGTTGCACGCATTTCTAATTTCCTGTTTGATGCCATCCCCAACTCCACTACTACTGTTAGGTGGCCTGTACACAACTCCCACTAGTGTTTTCTGCCCCTTAGTGTTTCGCAGCTCTACCCATATCGATTCCACATCCTCCAAGCTAATGCCCTTCCTTTCTATTGCGTTAATCTCCTCTCTAACCAGCAATGCTACTCCACCTCCTTTTCCTTTCTGTGTATCGCTCCTGAATATTGAATATCTGTGGATGTTCAGCTCCCATCCTTGGTCACCCTGAAGCCATGTCTCCGTGATCCCAACTATATTATATTATCTGCACATTCAACTCATCCACCTTATTACGAATGCTCCTTGCACTGAGACACAAAGCCTTCAGGCTTGTTTTTACAACACTCTTACACCTTATACAATTATGTTGAAAAGTGGCCCTTTTTGATTTTTGCCCTGGATTTTTCTGCCTGCCACTTTTACTTTTCACCTTGCTACCTATTGCTTCTACGCTCATTTTACACCCCTCTGTCTCTCTGCTCATGCTCCCATTCCCCTGCCACATTAGTTTAAATCCTCCCTGAACGCACACGCAAACACTCCCCCAAGGACACTGGTTCCATTCCAGCCCAGGTGCAGACCGTCCTCTTTGTACTGGTCCCACCTCCCCCAGAGATCAAGATTCCTTTTACATGTAAAAAGTTTCAGAAGTGATAAGTCTGGCTGTAAAATGTTAAAATCGCCCATGGGTCTCAAGTGGGTTTTTACATACAAAAAGAAAACGCCTCTGAAGCAAAACTTAGAGCCAGATTTAGCACTTCTCAGACTTTTTAGATACCAAAGGAATCAAGAAAAAACACAAATAATGTCTTACTGTTGATGAAACGCAGTGAGCAAATGCGATAATTGCCAATATTTTCAATTCCGATATCTGCACGACCAATGTTCGCCAAGCACTTTAGCTGTTGTTGTCGTCCCTTCAGCTCTCGCTTCTCTTTACCTTCATTTCACTTCACTTTTGGAATTCTGAAGTTGGGTACATGTCTCTCACGCTTACCCCGACTTCCACAATTTTTTACAGCGCAAAATTTCAACATTTTGCCAGTTTTTAACAGATAGGAAAGTACGCGTTTCTTGCATTAACATATACCGGAAGTTACGGGTGTCCTCCAGATGGATTGAGCGGCTCCGTGCGTCAAGCCCTATGACCCGGTGACCTTGTGTGCAACCCCCCCCTATAAAGGAGGAGATAATTTAAGAGAGAGGTGAGAAAAAACGTTTTCACCCAGAGAGTTGTGACTTTATGGAATTCCCTGCCAGAGGGCAGTGGAGGCCAAATCACTAGATGGATTTAAGAGAGAGTTAGATAGAGCTCTAGGGGCTAGTGGAGTCAAGGGCCATGATCAGCCATGAATGGTGGTGCTGGCTCTAATGGCCTCCTGCACCTATTTTCTATGTTTCTGTGTGAACCCCATTTGGCTCCCACCCCCTTCCTTGGTTCACTTTGACCCCTCTCTCTCCCCCCAGTTCCCTGCCCCCATTCATCCCCCTCGGCACCAAACCCAGTCCCACTTGAATCCTCCCCCCTTCCCTTTGCCCCTGTTCCCCGCTACTGACTTCACCCCCTTTTTCCAGCTCCAGCCTCTCACCCTCTCCTCCCAGACCCCCCCCCCCGCTCTCCCCCCTCCCCCCCCCCCCCTCCCGCTCTCCCCCCCCCCCCCTCCCGCTCTCCCCCCCCCCTCCCCCCCCCCGCTCTCTCCCCCCCCCCCCTCCCGCTCTCCCCCCCCCCCTCCCGCTCTCCCCCCCCCCCCCCGCTCCCCCCCCCCCCCTCCCGCTCTCCCTCCCCCCCCCCCTCCCGCTCTCCCTCCCCCCCCCCCCCCCCCCCTCCCGCTCTCCCCCCCCCCCCCCCCTCCCGCGCTCTCCCTCCCCCCCCCCCCCCTCCCGCCTCTCACCCTCCCCCCCCCCCCCCTCCCCCTCACCCTCCCCCCCCCCCCCTCCCGCTCTCCCTCCCCCCCCCCCCTCCGCTCTCCCTCCCCCCCCCCCTCCGCCCCCCCCCCCCTCCCGCTCTCCCTCCCCCCCCCCCCCCCCCTCCCGCTCTCCTCCCTCTCCCGCTCTCCCCCCTCCCCCCCCCCCCCCCCCCCCCCCTCCCGCTCTCCCTCCCCCCCCTCCGCTCTCCCTCACTCACCAGGGTCCGGGGTGTCAGGGCCGGTTCATCTTCATCTTGTGCTCGTGCTCGCGCTCGCGCTCCAACCGCCAACCGCTAACCCGCGCTCTCTCTCTCTCTCTCGCGCTCAAGCCCCGCCACGCTCGCCCCCCCCGCCCCCTGGAGGACCGGCCCGGAGGACCATCGGCGCTCGGCTCACCCGGCCTGGCCTGGAGGACCATCTGTGATCCGCTCGCCCGCCTGGAGGATACACAAAGGCTGGAGAAACTCTGAAGAAGGGTCTCGGCCCGAAACGTTGCCTATCTCCTTCGCTCCTTAGATGCTGCTGCACCCGCTGAGTTTCTCCAGGGTACACAAAAAGCTGGAGAAACTCAGCGGGTGCAGCAGCATCTAAGGAGCGAAGGAGATAGGCGACGTTTCGGGTCGAGACCCTTCTTCAGACTGGTCAGGGATCAGGGAAACGAGAGATATAGACGGTGATGTGGAGAGATAAAGAACAATGAATGAAAGATATGCAAAAAAGTATCGGTGATAAAGGGAACAAGCCATTGTAAGCTGTTTGTGGTGTGAAAATGAGAAGCTAGTGCGACTAGGGTGGGGGAGGGAGATAGAGATAGAGGGAATGCCAGGGCCTGAGGGCCGAGGGAGAGGTGAGAAATGGGCTGGATGGTTTGGATTTTGTAAAATATGTGCAGGATAGTTTTTTGTACCAGTACATAGAGGTATCGACCAGAGAAGGGGCAGTGCTGGACCTCCTGTTAGGAAATGAGGCAGGTCAGGTGACAGAGGTATGCGTTGGTGAGCACTTCGGGACCAGTAATCACAATATCATTAGTTTCAATATAATTATGGAGAGAGTCAGAACTGGACCTAGGGTGGAGATTTTTGATTGGAGAAAGGCTAACTTTGAGGGAATGCGTAAGGATTTAAGATGAGTGAATTGAGACACTCTGTTTTATGGGAAGGATGTAGAAGAGAAATGGAGGACATTTAAAGGGGAAATTGTAAGAGTACAGAATCTCTATATCCCTGTTGGGGTGAAAGGAAATAGTAAAAATTGGAAAAAACCATGGTTTTCAAGGGAAATTGGACACTTGTTTCAAAAAAAGAGAGATATCTACAATAATTATAGAAGGTATGTTGTAAATGAGGTGCTAGAGGAGTATAAAGAATGTAAAAAGAATCTTAAGAAATAAATTAGGAAGGCTAAAAGAAGATATGAGGTTGCTTTGGCAAGAAAGGTGAAAGTAAATCCAAAGGGTTTCTACAGCTATATTAATAGCAAAAGGATAACGAGGGATAAAATTGGACCATTAGAGAGACAGAATGGACAGCTATCTGCAGAGCCAAAAGAGATGGGGGAACTATTGAACAATTTATTTTCTTTGGTATTCACCAAGGAGAAGGATATTGAACTATGTGAGGTAAGGGGAAAAAGCAGAGTAGCTATGGAAACTATGAGATGCAAAGAGGAGGAAGTACTGACACTTTTGAAAAATATAAAAGTGGATAAGTCTCCAGGTCCTGACAGGATATTCCCTAGGACATTGAGGGAAGTTAGTGTAGAAATAGCAAGAGCTATGACAGAAAATATTTCAAATGTCATTAGAAACGGGAATAGTGCCGGAGGATTGGCGTACTGCGCATGTTGTACCATTGTTTAAAAAGGGTTCAAAGAATAAACCTAGCAATTATAGACCTGTTAGTTTGACGTCAGTGGTGGGTAAATTAATGGAAAGGATACTTAGAGATAATATATATAAGCATCTGGATAAACAGGGTCTGATCAGGAACAGTCAACATGGATTTGTGCCTGGAAGGTCATGTTTGACAAACCTTCTTGAATTTTTTGAAGCGGTTACTAGGGAAATTGATGAGGATAAAGCAGTGGATGTTGTCTATATGGATTTCAGTAAGGCCTTTGACAAGGTTCCCCATGGAAGGTTGGTTAAGAAGGTTCAATCTTTGGGTGTTAATGGCGGAGTAACAAGATGGATTCAACAGTGGCTGAATGAGAGATGTCAGATAGTAATGGTGGATGGCTGTTTGTCAGGTTGGAAGCCGGTGACCAGTGGGGTGCCTCAGGGATCTGTGTTGGGTCCACTGTTGTTTGTCATGTACATCAATGATCTGGATGATGGGGTGGAAAATTGGATAAGTAAGTATGCAGATGATACTAAGATAGGTGGTGTTGTGGATAATGAAGTAGATTTTCAAAGTCTACAGAGAGATTAGGGCCATATGGAAAAGTGGGCTGAAAGATGGCAGATGGAGTATAATGCTGATAAGTGTGAAGTGCTACATCTTGACAGGACAAATCAAAATAGGACGTAAATGGTAGGGAATTGAGGAATGCTGTGGAACAGAGAATCTAGGAATAACTGTGCATAGTTTCCTGAAGGTGGAATCACATGTAAATGTGGTGGTAAAGAAAGCCTGTGGTGTGCTGGCCTTTATAAATCAGAGCATTGAATATAGGAGTAGGGAAGTAATGTTAAAATTGTACAAGGCATTGGTAAGACCAATTCTGGAGTATGGTGTACAATTTTGGTCGCCTAATTATAGGAAGGATGTCAACAAAATAGAGAGAGTACAGAGGAGATTTAGTAGAATGTTGCCAGGTTTCCAGCAACTATGTTACAGAGAAAGGTTGAACAAGTTAGGTCTTTATTCTTTGGAGCGCAGAAGGTTAAGGGGGGACTTGATTAAGGTCTTTAAAATGATGAAAGGGATAGACAGAGTTGACGTGGATAAGCTTTTCCCATTGAGGGTAGGGAAGATTCAAACAAGAGGGCATGACATGCGAATTAAGGGACGGAAGTTTAGGGGTAACGTGAGGGGGAACTTCTTTACTCAGAGGGTGGTGGCTGTGTGGAATGAGCTTCCAGCAGAAGTGGTGGAGGCAGGATCGATTTTAATATTTAAAAGTAAAGTGGATAGGTATATGGAAGGGAAGGGAATGGAGGGGTATGGTCTGAGTGCAGGTAGATGGGACTAGAGGAAAACAAATGATCGGCACGAACTGGAAGGGCCAAGAGGGCCTGTTTCCGTGCTGTAATTGTTATATGGTTATATGGTTACAAGTAACTATAAAATGAAATAAATTACTGATGGTAATATAACTACATGTTCCTGTGGATTGGAGGGTAGCTAATGTTATCCCACTTTTTAAGAAATGCGGGAGAGAGAAAACAGGAAATTATAGACCAGTTAGCCTGACATCGGTGATGGGGAAGATGCTGGAGTCAATTATAGAATATGAAATAGCCACACATTTGGATAGCAGTAACAGGATCAGTACGAGTCAGCATGGATTTACAAAGGGGAAATCATGCTTGACTAATCTTCTGGAATTTTTTTAAGATGTGACTAGGAAAATTGATAAGGGAGAGCCAGTGGATGTAGTATGCCTGGATTTTCAGAAAGCATTTGATAAGATCCCACATACAGAGATGCCAAGTGTCCCGGATTCGCCGTATTTTATCCCGGCGAAATAAACTTTTTACGGTGTTCCGGCAGCCAAACATGCTGTTACGGAACACCGCCGCGCCTGTGTTCCTCCCGTGGTGAACGCCGGCACCATGTGTCCTCGGTTTGCCGGCCCGCGCGATCAGCGACACTTTGCCGGGCCCTAGTGTCCGCGCCTGCGCAGTGGGGGAGGGTTGCCGGGCCCCAGTGGCCGCGCGTGCGCAGTGGGGGAGGGTTGCCGGGCCCCAGTGGCCGCGCGTGCGCAGTGGGGGAGGGTTGCCGGGCCTGGCGCCATTTCGAGCCACGCCACGCCCGGCCCAGAGCCCGGGCGGCGCCGGCCCGCGCGATCAGCGGCACTTTCTTGCCGCTAGCCGGCCGCTCGCGGCAGCCCCATCACCGGGCCTCCCCCCCACCCCCACCCAGTGCGCAGGCGCAGACCCGCCGGCAACCTTGCCAAGTGCGCATGTGCCGCACCCGCCCGCCGGCAGCCCGCTGATCTGCACCAGTGCGCAGGCGCAGACCCGCCGGCAACAACCCCAGGTGAGTATGTTACGGAGAGAAATGCATTTAACCCCATTTGTTACGGACAAATGGGTTAAATGTTACTGTGAACTAAATTTAGGGTTGGCATCTCTGCACATAGGAGATTAGTGGGCAAAATTAGGGCACATGGTATTGGGGGTAGAGTGCTGACATGGATAGAGAAGTGGTTGGCAGACAGGAAACAAAGAGTAGGGATTAATGGGTCCCTTTCAGAATGGTAGGCAGTGACTAGTGGGGTACTGCAAGGCACGGGACCACAGCTATTTACAATATATATCAATAATTTGGATGAAGGGATTCAAAGTAACATTAGAAAGATTTGCATATGACACAAAACTGAGTGGCAGTGTGAATTGTGGGGAGAATGCAGGGTGACTTGGACAGGTTGGGGAATGGGCAGAAGCATGGCAGATGAAGTTTAATGTGGATGAATGTGAGGTTATCCACTTTGGTAGCAAAAACAGGAAGGCAGATTACTATCTAAATGGCGCCATGTTGGGAAAAGGGGAAATACAACGGGATCTGGGGGTCCTTGTACATCAGTCTATGAAAGTAAGCATGCAGGTACAGCAGGCAGTGAAGAAAGCAAATGGCATGTTGGCCTTTATAACAAGATGAATTGAATATAGGAGCAAAGAGATCCTTCTGCAGTTGTACAGAGCCCTTGTGCGACCACATTTGGAGTATTGTGTGCAGTTTGGTCCCCTAATTTGAGGAAGGACATTCTTGCTATTGAGGGAGTGCAGCGTAGGTTTACAAGGTTAATTACCGGGATGGCAGGACTGTCATCTGCTGAAAGAATGGAGCAGCTGGGCTTGTACACTCTGGAGTTTAGAATGATGAGAGGGAATCTCATTGAAACATATAAGATTGTTAAGGGCTTGGACACACTAGAGGCAGGAAACGTGTTCCCGATATTGGGGAAGTACAAGGGGCCACAGTTTAAGAAATAAGGAGTACGCCATTTAGAATGGAGACGTGGAAACACTCTTTCTCACAGAGAGTGGTGAGTCTGTGGAATTCTCTGCCTCAGAGGGTGGTGGAGGCAGGTTCTGTGGATGCTTTCAAGAGAGAGCTAGATGGGGCTTTTAAAAATAATGGAGTCAGGGGGTATGGAGAGAAGGCAGGAACAGGGTACTGATTGGGGATGATCAGCCATGATCACATTGATTGGCGGTGCTGGCTCAAAGGGCCAAATGGCCTACTCCTGCACCTATTGTCTATTGAGGCTGTCTACAAGTAACTATTCAAGGAAATAAATTACTGATGGTAAAATAACTGCATCTGCTCGATTGCTAAACAGATGAGAAGCAGCAGTTACAATGATTCAGATATAGAATCAGACTGGTTTCCGACCATTGCTCACTTCACCATGGGAGTTGAGCTGATTGGTTCACTGTGAATCTAGTTCATTGTGGGCTGGAGAACAGACACTCGTCCTGCTCTTTAAGCAGGGATGTTGCTTTAGTGGATCAATTAGCCCATAGTTCTCCCTCTATTCATGGCCCAATGCACATGGTCAGTCTGTTGTGGACAGTACTCGTTCTGACATGGAGCATTGCGCAGACACAGTGATAGTGGGCGAAACTGGGCCAGATCCCAATATGAACAATAGACAATAGGTGCAGGAGTAGGCCATTCAGCCCTTTGAGCCAGCACCGCCATTCAATGTGATCATGGCTGATCATCCCCAATCAGTAACCCATTCCTGCCTTCTCCCCATACCCACTGACTCCGCTATTTTTAAAAGCCCTATCTAGCTCTCTCTTGAAAGCATTCAGAGAACCTGCCTCCACTGCCCTCTGAGGCAGAGAATTCCACACTCACAACTCTCCGTGAGAAAAAGTGTTTCCTCGTCTCCGTTCTAAATGGCTTACTACTTATTCTTAAACTGTGGCCCCTGGTTCTGGACCTCTTTACTCCTATACTGAAAACCTCTTGTTATGAAGGCAAACATTCCATTAGCTTTCTTCACTGCCTGCTGTACCTGTAAGCCAACTTTCAGTGACGCCCAGGTCTCGCTGCAACTCCCCCTTACCTAACCTAACCCCATTGAGCTAATAATCTGCCCCCTTGTTTTTGCCGCCAAAGTGGGTAACCTCACATTTATCTATATTATACTGCATCTGCTATGCATCTTCCCACTCACTCAACCTGTCCAGGTCACCCTGCAACCTCCTAACATCCTCTTCACAGCTCACACTGCCACGCAGCTTTTGTGTCATCCGCAAACTTGCTAGTGTTGCAACTAATTCCCTCTTCCAAATCATTAATATATATGGTATACAATTGCGGCCCCAACACCGAGCTTTGCGGCACTCCACTTGCCACTGCCTGCCATTCTGAAAAGGACCCGTTCACTCCTACTCTTTGCTTCCGGTCTGCCAACCAATTTTCTATCAATGTCAACACCCTACCCCCAATACTATGCGCTCCGAAGGCCTTGCCTTGGTTTAACTCCTTGAATTGCATCAACTCACACTTATCTGCAGTGAACCCCATTATCCATTCCTCATCCCACGGCCTCCTAAATCAGTCTGAAACAATCTGTGATAACCATCTCCACTGGTTACAGCATCATGTACTGCCACGCTCTCAGAGGGAGCACCCGAGGTCAAGATCGAGCTCGGGTCTTTGGCGCTGTAAGGTAGCAACTCTACCACAGTGCTGCTATGCCGCCCTAAGGTATTGTGTATTTAGTATCCTTTACTATTTATTGTGGAGTGTACGTTTATTGGCTGTTTTTCTATTAGTACTGTACATGCTAACCACCTTATTCAGACAATCAGTAATGACGGATATCATCTCCCTTCTGTGTGGTCTGCTCGAGGTAGAAGGCAGGCACGGGTTATTGATTGGGGACGATCAGCCATGATCACAATGAATGGCAGTGCTGGCTCGAAGGGCCGAATGGCCTCCCCCTGCACGTATTTTCTATGTTTCTATGCCAAGTGTCAAAATGGCCACCACGAACCCCCCTCTCTCTCTCCCTCTCTTCCTCTCTCTCCTCCTTGCCCATCCTGCCTTTTTCTCTCTACCCCCCCCCAACCAACCCCCCCCCTCTCCCCACCTCTCTATCTCCACCTCTCTATCTCCGCCTTTCTATCTCCACCTCTCTCTCTCCGCCACTCTCTCCTCTCTGTCTCTCCCTCCCCCTCTCTCTCTCTCTCTCCCCTCTCTCAGGGGGAGAGGAGAGAGCGAGGAGCAAATAGAGAGAGGGAGAGGCGGAGAGAGAGAGAGGGGGGGAGACTGACTCTTAAAATTAGCAGATTCAGTGGATATTGGGAGATGGCAGGAACGGGGTACTTATTGGGGATGATCAGCCATGATCACATCGAATGGCGGTGCTGGCTCGAAGGGCCGGATGGCTACTCTTGCACCTATTGTCTATGGAGAGCGAGCAGGGCCGGATTTAGATGAAGAGATGCCCTAGGCTATTCCACCTGTGAGGCCCCTCCCAGTCCATCACCCCCATGACGAGAGGAAGATGGAAGAGTCCACCAGATTGACATCGATGTGCAGCCGAGCGTGGCCAATGAGATAATGGCTTGAAAGCTGCACTTTTTATTTATTGCCAGTGCTAGTGTCGAGTTATCGGTTGAAAACACTATTATTCTGAAATGGAGGGCAAGGAAAAATACTGGTGTTGTTTAGAGACTACAGTGCATTGTGAAAGCATATGTAAGAAAGGCCTATGATAGTATCAAAAATAGTATACACCAGGCCCGTACGAAGCTTTTCAAAAAGGGGAGGATTACAAAACCTTTATGTGAAATAAGTGCATGCAGCGCATATCACAAGGGCGAAGGTCAATGACCCTTGCAGCCGGGGTCCAGGGCCCGCTTAAAGCACTGGAAGCTATGGGGTTTTAGGTGTTCTCTGGTGCATTCTGAGCCATATTATGGAGCATTTGTGCACCAAATTTATGACCAATATTTCAGAAATAATTTTGGTTAAGCCAAGAGTAATGAGAGGTTTGAATGGGATGATTCACCCCTTTCTTCCCTTGGAATCTTTCTTCCTCCTAGGAATTAACTAATCCTGCACCTTCTGTATTATTCCTAGAAATACCTGCCATTTTTGTTCCATAGAAACATAGAAAATAGGTGCAGGAGTAGGCCCTCAGCCCTTCGAGCCTGCACCGCCATTCAATATGATTATGGCTGACCATCCAATCAGAATCCTGTACCTGCCTTCTCTCCATACCCCCTGATCCCTTTAGCCACAAGGGTCACATCTAACTCCCTCTTAAATATAGCCAATGAACTGGCCTCAACTACCTTCTGTGGCAGAGAATTCCACAGACTCACCACTCTGTGTGAAAAAAGATCTTCTCATCTCGGTCCTAAAAGACTTCCCCCTTATCCTTAAACTGTGTGACCCCTTGTTCTGGAGTTCCCCAACATCGGGAACAATCTTCCTGCATCTAGCCTGTCCAAACCCTTAAGAATTTTGTAAGTCTCTATAAGTTAGGGATTCTGGGAGTTAGGGATTCTGGGAGTTAGGGATTCTGGGAGTTAAGGATTCAGTATTTAGTAGTAAAGTTTAAAGGATAAGTTTTTGTGTTTTTTTAATATTTAATACAGAGTAATTTGGGAGTAAGGTATGGCAGTAGAGATTGGCCCCGTGGTTTGTTCAGCCTGCAACATGTGGGAGATCAGGGAGATGGTCGGTGTCCCTGGTGACTACGTTTGCAGGAAGTGTGTCCAGCTGCAGCTCCTGGCAGACCGCATTGAACGATTGGAACTGCGGCTGGATTCATACTGGAGCATCCACGATGCGGAGAAAGTCGTGGATAGCACGTACAGTGAGTTGGTCACACCGCAGGCAAAAGGTAAGAGGACAAAAAGGGAACGGGTGGCCAATAGCCAGCAAAGCAGTAGGCAGGTAGTGCAGGAGTCCGCTGCGGTCATCTCCCTCCTAAACAGGTATACCATTTGGATACTGTTGAGGGAGATGGCTCATCAGGGGAATGCAGCAGCAGCCAAGTCATGGCACCATGGGTGGCTCTGCAGCACATGAGCGGGGGGAAAAAAGAGGGGAAGGGCAATAGTAATAGGGATTCAATTGTCAGGGGAATAGATAGCGTTTTCTGCGGCCGCAAACGAGACTCCAGGATGGTATGTTGCCTCCCTGGTGCAAAGGTCAGGGATGTCACTGAACGGCTGCAGAACATTCTGGAGGGGGAGGGTGAACAGCCAGTTGTTGTGGTACATGTTGGCACCAACGATATAGGTAAAAAAAGGGATGAGGTCCTACAAGTGAATTTTAGGGAGCTAGGAGATAAACTTAAAAGTAGGACCTCAAAGGTAGTAATCTCCGGATTACTACCAGTACCACGGGCCAGTCAGAGTAGAAATAGGAGGATATTGCAAATGAATACGTGGCTTGAAAAGTGGTGCAAGGGGGAGGGATTCAAATTCTTAGGGCACTGGGACCAGTTCTGGTGGAGGTGGGACCGGTACAAACAGGACGGTTTGCACCTGGAATGGAATGGAACCAATGTTCTTGGGGGAGTGTTTGCTAGTGCTGTCGGGGAGGATTTAAACTAATGTGGCAGGGGGATGGGTACAAGAACAGAGAGGCAGGTGGGTGTAAAATGAGGGTAGAAGCAATAGGTAGCAAGGTGAAAAGTAAAAGTGGCAGGCAGACAAAACCAGGGCAAAAATCAAAAAGGGCCACTTTTCAGCAAAATTGTATAAGGGGTAAGTGTGTTGTAAAGACAAGCCTGAAGGCTTTGTGTCTCAATGCAAGGAGTATTCGTAATGTGGACGAGTTGAACGTGCAGATAGATATTAATGATTATGATATAGTTGGGATAACGGAGACATGGCTCCAGGGTGACGTAGGCTGGGAGCTGAACATCCAGGGATATTCAATATTCAGGAGGGATAGAGAGAAAGGAAAAGGAGGTGGGGTAGCGTTGCTGGTTAGAGAGGAGATTAACGCAATGGAAAGGAAGGACATTAGCTTGGAGGATGTGGAATCGGTATGGGTAGAGCTACAAAACACTAAGGGGCAGAAAACGCTGGTGGGTGTTGTGTACAGGCCACCTAACAGTAGCAGAGAAGTTTGGGGATGGTATCAAACAGGAAATTAGAAATGCGTGCGACAAAGGCAAAACAGTTATAATGGGTGACTTCAATCTACATATAGATTGGGTTAATCAAATTGGCAGGGGTGCTGAGGAAGAGGATTTTTTTGGAATATATGCGGGATAGTTATCTAAATCAACATGTAGAGGAACCAACGAGAGAGCAGGCTATTTTAGACTGGGTTTTGAGTAATGAGGAAGGAGTAGTTAGCCGTCTTGTTGTACGTGCCCCCTTGGGCAAGAGTGACCAATAATATGGTTGAGTTCTTCATTAGGATGGAGAGTGACATTGTTAATTCAGAAACAATGGTTCTGAACTTAAAGAAAGGTAACTTTGAGGGTATGAGACGTGAATTGGCCAAGATTGACTGGCAATTAATTCTAAAAGGGTTGACGGTGGATATACAATGGAAGACATTTAAAGACTGCATGGATGAACTACAAAAATTGTTCATCCCAGTTTGGCAAAAGAATAAATCGGGGAAGGTAGTGCATCCGTGGATAACAAGGGAAATCAGGGATAGTATCAAAGCAAAGGATGATGCGTACAAAGTAGCCAGAAAAAGCAGCATACCAGAGGACTGGGAGAAATTCAGAGACCAGCAGAGGAGGACAAAGGCTTAATTAGAAAGGAAAAAATAGATTATGAAAGAAAACTGGCAGGGGAACATAAAAACTGACCGCAAAAGTTTTTTATAGATATGTGAAGAGAAAGAGGTTAGTTAAAACAAATGTAGGTCCCTTGCAGTCAGAAAACAGGTGAGTTGATCATGGGGAACAAGGATATGGGCGGACCAATTGAATAACTACTTTGGTTCCGTCTTCACTAAGGAAGACATAAATAATCTGCCGGAAATAGCAGGGGACTGTGGGTCAAAGGAGGGAATTGAGTGAAATCCAGGTCAGTCGGGAAGTGGTGTTGGTAAATTGAATAGATTAAAGGCCGATAAATCCCCAGGGCCAGATAGGCTGCATCCAGAGTACTTAAGGAAGTAGCTCAGGAAAATAGTGGATGCCATTAGTGATAATCTTTTCAAAACTCTTTAGATTCTGGAGTAGTTCCTTGAGGATTGGCGGGTAGCAAATGTAACCCCTCTTTTTAAGAAGGAGGGAGAGAGAAAACGGGGAATTACAGACCAGTTAGTCTAAACATCCCCCGGTAGTAGGGGGGGGGGGGGAAACTGCTAGAGTCAGTTTATAAAAGATGGGATAGCAGCACATTTGGAAAGTGGTGAAATCATTGGACAAAGTCAGCATGGATTTACGAAAGGTAAATCCATGTTCTGACTAATCTTGTGGAATTTTTCGAGGATGTAACTAGTAGCGTGGATAAGGGAGAACCAGTGATTGTGGTATATCTGGACTTCCAGAAGGCTTTCGACAAGGTCCCCACATAAGAGATTAGTATACAAACTTAAAGCAAACGGTATTAGGGGTTCAAGTATTGATGTGGATAGAGAACTGGCTGGCAAACAGGAAGCAAAGGAGTAGGAGTAAACGGGTCCTTTTCACAATGGCAGGCAGTGACTAGTGGGGTACCGCAGGGCTCAGTGCTGGGACCCCAGCTATTTACAATATATATTAATGATCTGGATGAGGGAATTGAAGGCAATATCTCCAAGTTTGCGATGACACTAAGCTGGGGGGCAGTGTTAGCTGTGAGGAGGATGCTAGGAGACTGCAAGGTGACTTGGATAGGCTGGGTGAGTGGGCAAATGTTTGGCAGATGCGGTATAATGTGGATAAATGTGAGGTTATCCACTTTGGTGGCAAAAACAGGAAAGCAGACTATTATTTAAATGGTGGTCCGATTAGGAAAAGGATGGAGATGCAGCGAGACCTGGGTGTCATGGTACACCAGTCCATTGAAAGTAGGCATGCAGGTGCAGCAGGCAGTGAAAAAAGCGAATGGTATGTTAGCTTTCATAGCAAAAGGATTTGAGTACAGAGCAGGGAGGTTTCTACTTCAGGTTGTACAGGGTCTTGGTGAGACCACACCTGGAGTAATTTGCGTACAGTTTTGGTCTCCAAATCTGAGGAAGGACATTATTTTGCCATAGAGGGAGTGCAGAGAAGGTTCACCAGACTGATTCCTGGGATGTCAGGACTGTCCTTATGAAGAAAGACTGGATAGACTCGGTTTAATACTCTCTGGAATTTTATGCGATTGAGAGGGGATCTTATAGAACTTACAAAATTCTTAAGGGGTTGGACAGGCTAGATGCAGGAAGATTGTTCCCGATGTTGGGAAGTCCAGGACAAGGGTCACAGCTTAAGGATAAGGGGGAAATCCTTTAAGACCGAGATGAGAAAGACTTTTTTCACACAGAGAGTGGTGAGTCACTGGAACTCTCTGCCACAGAGGGTAGTTGATAAGGCCAGTTCATTGGCAATATTTAAGAGTGAGTTGGATGTGGCCCTTGTGGCTAAGGGGATCAGAGGGTATGGAGAGAAGGCAGGTACGGGATACTGAGTTGGATGATCAGCCATGATCATATTGAATGGCGGTGCAGGCCCGAAGGGCTGAATGGCTTACTCCTGCACCTAATTTCTATGTTTCTATGTAAGATCCCCCCTTAATCTCCTAAATTCCAGCGAGTACAAGCCGAGTCTATCCAGTCTTTCTCCATATGGAAGTCCTGCCATCCCAGGAATCAGTTCTCTGAAACCCCTCTATGGCAAGAATGTCTTTCCTCAGATTAGGAGACCAAAACTGTACGCAATACTCCAGGTGTGGCCTCACCAAGATCCTGTACAATGAATGCTAACATACCATTTGCTTTCTTCACTGCCTGCTGCACCTGCATGCCTACCTTCAATGCCAGGGAGTACTGACAACAAAACAAAAAAAAAAAAACAAAAAAAAAAAATGAAAAAAAAAAACAAAAAAAAAAAAAGAAGAACAAAAAAAAAATAAAAAAAAAAAAAAGACAACAGTAAAATTTTATGAAGTATATTTATTTTTTGTAAAAAATAAAAAAAAAAAAAGACAAAAAAAAAAAAACAAAAAAAAAAAAAAAATCAAAAAAAAAAAAAAAAAAAAATAAAAGGTTTAAAAAAAAAAACCATAAAAAAAACACAAAGATACACCAAAATAAAAAAAAAAAAAAAACAAAAAACCTACACAAAAAAAAAAAAATCGAAAAAAAAAAATAAAACATAAAAAAAAAAAAAAAAAAAAAAAAAAAAACAAAAAATTAAAAAAAAAAAAAAAAAAACAACAAAAAATGCAAAAAAAACCAAAACAATAAAAAAAAAACAATACTCGGTCTCATTGCATCTCCCCTTTTCTTAATCGGCCGCTGTAGTTGATATGTGTATATACCTTTAATTGATAGTAATGATGTCCATGCTAACCACTCCCCCACCAGTTAGTATAATTGTAACCTACATGCCCCTAGCTCTCTCTCTGGTGATCGTGACAGACCACGTACAGCTAGGGCAATAATGTGTGATTAATAAAGTAGTGAAGCTCTAATGGTATCCGTAAATCTACTTTACATGGCTTCAGAAGTTCTCCTTCCTGCGTCTCCAGTTTATCGAGTTTTATTTTCTTAGTCCCAGTACCCCCTTCCTGTGCCATGATGGCTTCTGCCTGTCGTAAACCTGACATCCTAGTCTTTGATGCAGACATCACTCATCACTGTAGTGTGTTCCGACGTGACTTTGAGCATTATTTTACAATCGCTCACCCTGCTGTGGCCCCTGCAGTCAAGTCCTCCCTTCTGCTGAACCTGGCTGGTCCCGAGGCGCTTGAGCAATCGGAGTCATTCATCTACGGACCAGGCGAGAGTATTCAGGGCCCAGTATGTCTGATTGCTAAATTTACGGCAATGTGTGACCTTCCCACTAACCACATCTTAGAACATTTCAAACTGTTCTCCCGATGCCAAAACCCTGGGGAATCTATTGACAATTTTGTAGCCGTGCTGCGCCAACTGGCTCGCTGATGTGACCTGCATGTCCTGACCCCTGAGACTTTGACCCATGACAGCTTGGTCTTTGGTCTACGGGATGAGAACTGCGCTCTGAGTGCTACCAAGCCAGATCTGACATTCAATGAGGCGTTGCATGCCTCTCGTTTAGCTGAGTCTGTCTCCTCCACTGTACCTGACCCTGTAGTCCACGCAGCCAGTTTCGCTGGTTGCCAGTACAATGCTCCTCGGTGACAGAGGGTAAGCCCTCCGCCGGCAACGCTGTCCGAATTGTAACTTTGTTTCGCACCGTGCTAATGTCTCCCCGGCGTTGGGGAAAACCTGTAATTTCTGCAACAAGCCCAACCATTTCTCGGCGGCATGGCGTTCCCGTGGGAACCCTGCACAGCCACAGCAGAAACCGTCTCACTACTTGACACGTAATGACACTGCGTCTGGTTCCCATCTCCAGCATGATGAACTCCCCCTGTCTGACTCTGGCTCTTCTCAGAGCAAACTGAGTGTGTTTTCCTTGCGAGGTGCACCTGCTCTGATAACGGACCTGACCATCTCAGTCACGGTGAATGGCATGGCCTTCTCTGCTAAGGTGGACACGTGGACACTGCTAATGTTATGTCAACAAGCCTGTTCAGGAAAAGAAATAATGAGCTAGTTTCCACAGACAGTGCTGTTTGCGTGCCTATGGGGTTGCGTACTTGTTCCTGTGGGGAAGGCCACTCTCCACTGCAAGGTGCTGAAGACCTCTTGGCCCCTCTCTTTCTTCCTGCTAGACGGTAAATGTGACCCCCTGCTCGGCGTGGAGGCCTGCCAGGACCTTGGATTGGTGAGCTTCCATAGCGATGTCCACCTGGTAGAGGCACCCCTGGACCCACTGGCCGAATACCCTGACCGTTTTGACTCGAAGCTGGGGAAGTTGCCCTGTAGCTACAAGATTGCCCTCAATCCCGAAATCACGCCGGGTTATCCATCCTCCGCACCGTGTATTCTTCGCCATGAGGGGCAGGGTCGAGTCTGCTCTTCGCGAGATGGTGGCCACAGGCATCCTGAAGCCAGTAACGGACTACACCCAGTGGGTCTCTACTATGGTTGTCGCTGCGAAGAAAGTTAAGAGTGAACTACGGATCTGCATCAACCCTAAGGACTTGAACTTGGCCATCAGGCGCCCACACTATCCCATGCGGACGGTGGAGGATGTTGCTGCACAGGTCGGCCCTGCCACCGTGTTTTCGGTTCTCGATGCCAAGAGTTTGTTCTGGCAGATACCTCTAGACGAGCGATCCTCGCACCTGACGGCCTTCAGCACGCCCTTCGGCAGGTATCGCTTCCTCCGCATGCCGTTTGGGATCAACTCTGCCAGCGAGGTGTTCCAAAGGACCATGGAACAACTGTTTGGTGGACTTCCGTGTGCCATCATTGTCAACGATATCCTAGTTTACGGGAAGAACGTCGCTGAGCACGACTACCACCTTCGCCAGGTGCTGCAGCGGGCCCGAGAAGTCAACCTGAAGCTCAACCCAAAGAAGTGCCGATTCTGGGTCCCTGAGGTCACCTACATGGGGCATGTCTTCACTGCATCAGGGCTGAAGCCCGACCCGCAGAAGACGGCCGCAATATCTGGGATGCCTGCACCTGCTGACGTGCCTGGCCTACAGCACTTCCTGGGCATGGTCAACTACCTGGGGAAGTTCATCCCTGACTTAAGTGAACTGAGCGCCCCTCTGAGGGAGTTCTGGTGTGAGAAAAAGGACACTGCCTGGGCCTAGGTTCCGCACAACCAGCGAGCATTTGACGCCCTCATCCAAGCTGATCAGCATGACAACGCTGAAGTACTTCGACCTCCAACGCCCCAACGTTCTCACATTTGATGCATCTAAGTTTGGCCTCGGGGCCGCCTGCCTGCAGATCCATGACGGGGTGCAACTGCCTGTGTCCTATGCATCCCACACAATGACGACCGCTGAACAACGCCATGCCCAGATTGAAAAGGAGCTGCTGGCTATTGTCTGTGCCTGCTCTAAATTCAAGGATTATATCCTGGGTACCTGCTTCACTGTCGAAGCAGATCACCAGCATCTGGTCACCATCCTCAACAAGCCGATACACATGGCCTCCTCCCGGCTCCAGCGCATGATGCTCCAGCTACAACGCTTCACTTTCACAGTGGTTTATCGCAAGGGCAAGGACATGTTTGTTGCTGACATGCTGTCTCGGGCGCCTCTCTCATCCACAACCCAACATCTGTACAAGGCGTCCGATCTGATAGTCCTAAACGTTAACTTCATGCCCTCCGGTCAGTTGAAGTCCCTGGCCAAGCACACGGCAGCAGACGCTTCGCTACAGCAGCTGGCCGCGATCATCAAGAAGGGCTGGCCAGACCGCCGTTCTTCCCTGCCGGCCGCAGCGGTGCCTTACTTCTTGGTTCGTGACGAGTTGGTGCTGCGTGGTGGTGTGATTGTGAAGGGGCACAAGGTGGTGGTGCCCGCAGCACTCCAAAAACAATACTTCGAAACTGCTCATTGTGGCCATCTCAGGGCCGAAGCGACCCTTTCCATCGCTCAAAGCCAGATCTTCTGGCCTGACATGCCTCGCTACTTCCGGGATAGAGTCTCCGCGTGCCCTACCTGCAACAGCCTCGCTCCGCAGCAACAGTGGCAGCTGCTCCTGCAGCAGCCAGCTGCTAACCTGCCCTGGTCTGCGCCGGCAACCGACATCTTCGAGTGGCACGGAAAGCTTGTGGACTTTCCGTGCTTTTCCCGAACGATGGAACTTTCGTCATTACACCAGCAGCCCGGAATACCCGCAGAGCAACGGACTGGCCGAATGCGCGGTCCGCAGTGCTAAAGGATTCTTGGAACGTTGCCGCCTATCCCGCTCTGACATCTACCTGGCCCTGCTGAACCTCCGCAACATCTCCCGCGACCATGCCCTGGGCTCCCCGGCTCAGCGACTCATGTCCCGAGTCAAGCGGCCCACGGTCCCTGTGTCTCAACAGTCCCTGCCTCCCTCTGTCCTTAAACCTGCCTTGGTCCGGAAACGCATTGCCCAGAAACAGGGTATACATAAGCGTTCCCATGACAGGTCCTGCCGTGTCCTTAACCCTCTTCTTCCCGGCCAGGTCGTCCGGATGTGGTCCTCTTCTGGCCACTCCAAGCTGGCCGTGGTCGTCGGTTCTGCCGGCTCCCCTCGTTCGTACCTTGTCAACCACGACGGCAAGGTGTACCACCGGTCCCGCCAGCATCTCCGGCTCGTGAACGAGCCTCTCCCTCCCCCGGCAGCTCTGTATGCCCCCCCGCTGCCACTTTCGCAGCCTAGTGCCTTGCCCGTTCCTCTGGGGTCCCCCCCTCGTCCTTCTCCCGTCCGTCTCCCGGCTGCGGTGCCACTTTCTCCGGCTTCCTTGCCCTTCCCTTCGCCGTCCCCCCTGATGCCCTCATCGCCCAGAGGTTCTCCTGTCCGTAGCCCCCACCATGCCCCGGCGTCGTCCCCACTTGTTCCCGTCGGGGAAGGAGGTGATGGCGAGGTTCGGACCTGGTCTGGTCGCCTGGTCAGGCCGCCGGACCGTCACGGTGTATACCCGTGCCTTACTGTTTGCATTTACCCTAGCGCATGAGACGTGGTCGCCCTGTCACTCACTGTTTGTTTTGTAGAGGAAGGATGTAGATGATATGTGTACACACCTTTAATTGATAGTGACGATGTCCATGCTAACCACTCCCCCACCAGTTAGTATAATTGTAACCTACACGCCCCTAGCTCTCTCTCTGGTGATCGTGACAGACCACGTACAGCTATGGCAATAATGTGTGAGTAATAAAGTAGTGAAGATCTAATGGTATCCGTGAATCTACTTTACAGCCGCCATTCAGATAATAGTCTACTTTCCTGTTTTTGCCACCAAAGTGTATAACCTCACATTTAGTCCTATTCTTTGCTTCCTGTCTGCCAGCCAGTTCTCTATCCACATCAATACCAAACCCCCAATACCGTGTGCTTCAAGTTTGCATACTAATCTCTCAGTCTCTTCCACTGTCATCCCTGCTAGTGTATCTTTCCAGTCAACTTTGGCCAGCTCCTTCCTCATGGCCCCATAGTCGCCTTTATTCAGATGTAACACCGACACCTCCGATCTACCATTCTCCCTCTCCAATTGTAGAAACATAGAAAATAGGTGCAGGAGGAGGCCATTCGGCCCTTCGAGCCAGCACCGCCATTCATTGTGATCATGGCTGATCGTCCGCTATCAATAACCCGTGCCTGCCTTCTCCCCACATCCCTTGACTCCACTAGCCCCTAGAGCTCTATCCAACACTCTTAAATCCATCCAGTGATTTGGCCTCCACTGCCCTCTATGGCAGGGAATTCACAACTCTCTGGGTAAAAAAGCTTTCTCTCACCTCAGTCTGAAATGACCTCCCCTTTATTCTAAGTCTGTGGCCCCTGGTTCTGGACTTACCCAACGTTGCGAACATCTTTCCTGTATCTAGCTTGTCTGTCCTTTTATAATTTTATATGTTTCTATAAGATCTCTCCTCATCCTTCTAAACTCCAGTGAATACAAGCCTAGTCTTTTCAATCTTTCCTCATATCACAGTCCCGCCATCCCAGGGATCCATCTCGTGAACCTACGCTGCACTGCCTCAATCACAAGGATGTCCTTCCTCAAATTAGGAGACCAAAACTGTACACAATACTCCAGATGTGGTCTCACCAGAGCCCTATACAACTGCAGTAGAACCTCTTTACTCCTGTACTGAAATCGTCTTGTTATGAAGGCCAACATTCCATTAGCTTTCTTCACTGCCTGCTGTACCTGCATGCCAAATTTCAGTGACCGATGTACAAGGACACCCAGGGTCGCTGTACCTCCCCCTTACCTAACCTAACCCCATTGAGGTAATAATATGCCCCTTGTTTTTGCCGCCAAAGTGGATAACCTCATATTTATCTATATTATACTGCATCTGCCATGCATCTGCCCACTCACTCAACCTCTCCAGGTCACCCTGCAACCTCCTAACATCCTCTTCACAGTTCACACTGCCACCTAGCTTTGTGTCATCCGCAAACTTGCTAGTGTTGCTCCTAATTCCCTCTTCCAAATGATTAGTATATATCATTAATATATATGGTAAACTGTTGCGGCCCCAACATCGAGCCTTGTGGCACTCCACTCGCCACTGCCTGTCATTCTGAAAAGGATGCGTTCACTCCTACTCTTTGCTTCCGGTCTGCCAACCAACTTTCTATCCATGTCAACACCCTACCCCCAATACCATGTGCTCTAATTTTAGTCACCAGTCTCCCGTGCGGGACCTTATCAAAGGCTTTCTGAGTCTAGATATACTACATCCACTGGCACCCCTTCATCCATTTTGCTTGTCACATCCTCAAAAAATACCAGAAGATTAGTCAAGCATGATTTCCTTTCATAATCCATGTTGACTTGGACTATCCAAATGCTAATTATTACCTCTTTAATAATTGACTCCAGCATCTTTCCCACCACCGAAGTCAGGCTAACTGGTCTGTAATTCCCTGTTTTCTCTCTCACTCCTTTCTTGAAAAGTGGGATAACATTAGCTATCCTCCAATCCACAAGAACTGATCCTGAATCTATTGGAACATTGGAAAATGATCACCAATGCGTCTACTATTTCTAGAGCCACCTCCCTGAGGACCCTGGGATGCAGACCATCAGGCCCAGGGGATTTATCATTCTTCAGTCCCATTAGCCTACCCAATACTATTTCTCACCTAATGAACATTTATTTCAGTTCTTCTACCCCCTTAGATCTTCTGCCCTTCAGTACATCTGGGAGATTGTTTGTGTCCTCCTTAGTGAAGACAGATCCGAAGTACCTATTCAACTCTTCTGCTATTTCCTTGTTGCCCATAATTATTTCAAGGGACCCACATTTTACTTTGCTACTCTTTTTCCCTTAACATATCTAAAGGAGATTTTAGTGTCCTTCTTTATATTCCTGGCCAGTTTCCCCTCATACTTCATCTTTTCAGCATGTATTGCCCGTTTTGTTTCCTTCTGTTGTCCTATGAAAGTTTCCCAATCCTATGGCTTCCGGCTACTCTTTACTGTGTTGTACATCTTTTCTTTTAGTTTTATTCTATCTTAGAATCTTTCTTCCTTTTTGGAATGAAATGATCCTGCATCTTCTGGATTGTGCCCTGAAATTCCTGCCATTGCTGTTCCACCGTCATTCCTGCTAGGATCCCTTTCCAGTCTACTTTGGCCAGCTCGCCTCTCATGCCTTCATAGTCCCCTTTGTTCAACTGCATCACTGCCACTTCCGATTTAATGTTCTCCTTCTCAAATTGCAGATTAAATCTGACCATGTGATGGTCACTGCTACCTAATTGCTCATTAACCTCGAGGTCCTTTATCAAATCCGGTTCATTACCTAACACTAAATCTAGAATTGCCTTCTTCCTGGTAGGCTCCAATACAAGCTGTTCTAAGAATCCATCACCAAAGCACTCTACAATGTCCCTTTCTTGGGGTCCAGTACCAACCTGATTTTCCCAGTCTACCTGTATGTTGAAATCTCCCACAGCATTATTTTTGCTACATGCCAATTTTAACTCCTGATTCAACTTGCACCCTATGTCCAGGCTAATGTTTGGGGACCTGTAGATTAGTCCCATTAGGATCTTTTTACCCTTACAATTCCTTAGTTCTATCCATACTGACTCCACATCTCCTGTTTCAATGTCACCCCTTGCAAGGGACTGAATTCCATCCCTCACCAACAGAGCAACCCCACCCCCTCTGCCCACCTCTCTGTCTTTTCGATAGGAGGTATACCCTTGAATATTCAGTTCCCATCCCTGGCCCTCTTGCTGCCATGTCTCAGTAATTCCCACAACATCATACTTGCCAGTTTCTAACTGAGCCTCAAGCTCGTCCACTTTATTCCTTATGCTTCGCGCATTCATATACAGCACTTTGACCTTGTTATTCACTTCCCCCCTCGCACCACTCGCAATTTGCCCTGACCTTACTCTGTTCTCAAGCTTTCCTTCCCATTAATTCGAGAATCTTTTATGATGTTTCCTGTAGCCACTTCCCCTTTAACTCCATCTTTATACTCCCAATTTGTCAATCCCTCCCCCCTCACAATGTGAGGTTATCCACTTTAGTAGCAAAAACAGGCAGGCAGATTACTATCTAAATGGCGTCAAGTTGGGAAGAGGGGGAGTACAACGGGATCTGGGGATCCTTGTTCATCAGTCTGTGAAAGGAAGCATGCAGCGTAGGATTACAAGGTTAATTTCCGGAATGGCGGGACTGTCATATGCTGAGAGACACTGTCATATGCTTTGATCCTCATAGTATGAAACTATGAGGATCAAAGAAGAGGGAGCTATGGAAACTATGAGATTCAAAGAGGAGGAAATACTGACACCTTTGAAAAATATAAAAGTGGATAAGTCTCCAGGTCCTGACAGGATATTCCCTAGGACATTAAGTGAAGTTAGTGTAGAAATAGCAGGGGCGATGACAGAAATATTTCAAATGTCATTATAAACGGGAATGGTGCCGGAGGATTGGCGTACTGCGCATGTTGTTCCATTGTTTAAAAGGGTTCTACGAATAAACTTAGCAATTATAGACCTGTTAGTTTGATGTCAGTGGTGGGGAAATTAATGGAAAGGATACTTGGAGATAATATATATAATCATCTGGATAAACAGGGTCTGATTAGGAACAATCAACATGGATTTGTGCCTGGAAGGTCATGTTTGACTAATCTTCTTGAATTTTTTGAAGAGATTACTTGGGAAATTGATGAGGGTAAAGTGGTGGATGTTGTCTATATGGACTTCAGTAAGACCTTTGACAAGTTTCCACATGGAAGGTTTGTTAAGAAGGTTCAATTGTTGGGTATTAATAGTGGAGTAGCAAGATGGATTCAACAGTGGGAGATACCAGGTGGATAACTGTTTGTCAGTTTGGAGGCCAGTAACTATTGGGGTGCCTCAGGGACCTGTGTTAGGTCCACTGTTGTTTGTTATATACATCAATGATCTGAATGATGGTGTGGTAAATTGGATTGGTAAGTTTGCAGATGATACTAAGATAGCTGGTGTTGTGGATAATGAAGTAGATTTTCAAATTCTACAGAGAGATTTAGGCCATTTGGAAGAGTGGGCTGAAAGATGGCAGATGGAATTTAATGCTGATAAGTGTGAGGTGCTACATCTTGGCTACATCTTGGCAGGCCAAATCCAAAATAGGATGTACATGGTAAATGGTAGCGAATTGAGGAATGCAGTTGAACAGAGGGATCTAAGAATAAATGTGCATAATTCTCTGAAGGTGGAATCTCATGTAGATAGGGTGGTAAAGAAAGCTTTTGGTTTGGTGGCCTTTATAAGTCAGAGCATTGAGTATAAAAGTTGGGATGTCAAAATTGTACAAGGCATTGGTGAGGCCAATTCTGGAATATGGTGTTCAATTCTGGTCGCCAAATTATTGGAAAGATGTCAACAAAATACAGAGAGTACAGAGGAGATTTACTAGAATGTTGCCTGGGTTTCAGCACCTAAGTTACAGAGAAAGGTTGAACAAGATAGGTCTTTATTCTTTGGAGCGCAGAAGGTTAAGGGGGGATTTGATAGAGGTCTTTAAAATTATGAAGGGGATAGACAGAGTTGATGTGGATAAGCTTTTTCCATTGAGAGTAGGAAAGATTCAAACAAGAGGACATGATTTGAGAATTAAGGGACAGAAGTTTAGGGGCAACATGAGGGGGAACTTCTTTACTCAGAGAGTGGTAGCTGTGTGGAATGGGCTTCCAGTGGAAGTGGTGAAGGCAGGTTTGTTTTTATCATTTAAAAATAAATTTGATAGGTATATGGACGGGAAAGGAATGGAGGGTTATGGTCTGAGTGCAGGTAGATGCGACTAGGTGAGAATAAGTGTTCGGCACGGACTAGAAGGGCCGAGATGGCCTGTTTCCCTGTTATATGGTTATATGGAGAGAGTGGAGCAACTGGGCTTGTACACTCTTGAGTTTAGAAAGATGAGAGGCTATCTCATTGAAACATATGATTGTTATGGGTTTCGACACGCTAGAGGCAGGAAACAGGTTCCCGATGTTCGGGGAGTCCAGAACCAGGGGCCGCAGTTTTAGAATAAGGAGTAAGCCATTTAGAACAGAGACGAGGAAACACTTTTTCTCACAGAGAGCGGTGAGTCTGTGGAATTCTCTTCCTCAGAGGGTGGTGGAGGCAGGTTCTCTGGATGCTTTCAAGAGAGGGCTGATGGGATTTGTAAAAATGTGTGAGTGTGGTGGTGATGGTGAAGGTGTGGTGTGGTGTACTGATTGTGGATGATCAGTGATCACATTGTGTGCTCGTGTGTGGTGAATGTATTACTGCACCTAGTCTACCATGACCAGTTTATCCTTCGCCCTGTTCCTGGAGGGGGGGGTCTATCGACCTGTGGCACTAATGCCTGTGGTGATGAACTGCTTTGAGAGGTTGATCATGGCTCAAATCAACTCCTACCTCAACAAAAACCTGGACACACTGAAGTTCGCTTACTGCCACAACAGATAAACGTTGGATGCCATCTAGCTGGCCCTTCACTCTGCTCCACTTGGACAACAAAAACTCATATGTCAGGCTGTTATTCATTGACTACAGCTCGGCATCCCCTCCAAGCTGGTTACCAAACTCGCAGAACTGGGTCACTGTGCATCCCTCTGCAATTGGATCATCGACTTCCTCATTCTCAGACCACAGTCTGTTCGTATTGGCGGAAATGTGCCAAACTTGATAACAATCAGCACGGGAGCACCTCAAGGCTGCATGCTCAGCCCCCTGCTGTACTCACTCTACACTCATGAATGTGTAGCTGGTCATAGTGCAAACTCCATCATCAAGTTCGCTGACGACACCACTGTTGTGGGACGTGTCACTGATGGGGATGAGTCAGTATAGAAGGGAGATCGAGCAACTGTCCAAATGGTGCCAGCACAATAACCTGGCCCTCAACACCAGCAAAAGCAAGGAACTGATTGTGGACTTTGGAAGGATTGGATGGGGACCCACAGTCCCGTTTATATTAACGATAGGCTGGTTGAAAAGGTCAAGAGCTTCAAATCCCTGGGCGTGCACATCTCTGAAGACCTTACCTGGTCCGAGAACACTGATGCAATTATTCAGAAAGCACATCAGCACCTCTACTTCCTGAGAAGATTACGGAGAGTTGGTTTGTCAAGGAGGACTCTCTCTAACCTCTACAGGTGCACAGTAGAGAACATGCTGACCGGTTGCATCATGGCTTGGTTCGGCAGCTTGAGCACCCTGGAGAGGAAAGGACTACAAAAAGTAGTAAGTACTGCCCAGTCCATCATCGGCTCTGACTTCCCTTTCATCGAGGGGATCTATTGCAATCACTGCCTCAAAAAGGCTGGCAGCATCATCAAGGACCCACACCATCCTGGCCACACACTCATCTCCCCGCTACCTTCAGGTAGAAGGTACTGGAGCCTGAAGACTGCAACGACCAGGTTCAGGAATAGCTACTTCCCCACAGCCATCAGGCTATTAAATTTGGCTCGGACAAAACTCTGAACAATAATAGCCCATTATCTGTTATTTGCACTTTATCAGTTTATTTATTCATGTGTGCATATATTTATATAACGGTATATGGACACACTGACCTGTTTTGTAGTCAATGCCTACTATGTTCTGTTGTGCTGAAGCAAAGCGAGAATGTCATTGTCCTATCAGGGACACATGACAATAAACTCACTTGAACTTGAACTTGAGTCACGGGGTCGGTATCTGAGTTAGTATTTAAAGCCGGGCAATGCCCGTGTCAGCTGAGGAGTAGGGAGCTGTATTGGAGAAGAATAAACATGTCTAATGCACACAACTTGTGTCCGACTAGTTTTTGGTCATTCCTTACCTAGATAATCCATCGGCAGTGGGTAAGTACACAGGCCTCAAGGAGCTGCTGTTCCGGTTCTACAGGCCGACCCGAATGCAGCATGCCTGTCAGGTCCTTAACATGGGTGACTGGATGTGGCCGACAGCAGCTGGACCATGTTGGCGCTGGAATACCTGGAATTGCTGGAATCCCCGGAACTGGTGGAATCCCCGGAATCGCTGGACTGGGTTGATTCAACACCCTGGCAGGCACAGAGACCCAGGACCACACCCACAAGAGGGCTATGCCCACAAGAGCCACAGACCAGACAGGTGGCACAGGAGAGGAGGACGGCTAAGCCACAGACCGGACAAGTGGCACAGGAGAAGAGAATGGCTGAGCAGGGTCTAGGATATCCAAGAAGATCTCCTTGTGCTCCACTGCACCCACCGTGCCGTTCAGCAATCCCGTAGCAACAGTGGACAATGTCTAAGCTCAGGTACTGGCTGAGTTTCTGAACATTGTCACCTCCAAGTTCGGCTTGGCCAGCCTGAGGCACGGTGTCATGCACCATATTCTGACATTGTGTCTACTGCTCCACGTCCGCGCCCATTGGCTCGCTCCTGACAAGCTCCTCATATCAATGGCGGAGTTTCGGGGTATGGAGGCCATGGGCATCGTTTGATGTTCCAACAGCCCATGGGCTTCCCTGCTGCACACGGTGCCGAAGATTTCCGGAGGTTGGAGGGCGTGCGGGGACTACCGACGCCTTAATGAGGTCACGACTGCTGACCGTTACCCTATTCCCCACATACAGGAATTCTCAGCCCATCTGGCTGGGGTTAGGTTCTTCTCTAAGATCGGCCTAGTCCTGGGATATCACCCGATCCCCGTGCGACCGGAGGGTGCCCCCAAGACGGCAATTATCACCCCGTTTGGGTTGTTCTTCAGACCATTTGGACTTCGGGCCATCAACTTCCTGGGGCATTGGGTAACATGGCACAGAGCAGTGCCTCTGCTGGACAGGGTTGAGGCAATCCACCAGTTCCCGCGGCCTGCTACGGTACGTGGCCTCCGAGAGTTCGTAGGGGTGGTCATATTTTACCACCAGTTTGTCCGGAGGCTGGCAAACTTTTGCGGCCGCTTTTCCAGTTGCTGACAGGCAAGCGTCGGCAGATACAGAGGGGCGCTGTCGCTACGTCGGCATTTGAAGGGGCGAAGGAGGCCTTGGCTTGGGCGACTATGCTCGTGCATCTGTCGGCTGATGCCCCCACGGCCCTCACCGTGGATGCCTGCGGTCGGCAGCATTTTGCAACAGTCGGTTAACGACCGTTGGCGGCCTCTTGCCTTATTTAGCCGTCACCTGCGTGCTGCGGAGCAGCGCTACAGTGCTTTAGACCGGGAGTCGCTCGCAGTGCGGCACTTCCGGTACTTCCTCGAGGGCCATTCATGGACCACAAGCCCCTCACGTTTGCTTTCATGAAGCGGCCCCTGGACACTGTCCGGCGGCTCCCAGCTGGTGCTCCAGCGGCGGCCCGGCTTCAGAGCTCCGGCGGCTCCAGCGTTCCCGTGGTCGAAGGGAGCTGTGGTGGTGTTCGGCGTTCTGGCGGTGGCGGCCTGGCTTTGCGGCCCGGTGGACGATGACATCGAAGGCCTGGATCGCCCAGCATGAAGTAGGGGAACATGACAAAGCTTAAGGACTTTTGCCTTCCACCACAGTGGAGGAGGTTGCTTTCACTGTGGTGGATGTTAAATTATGTGTTTATTGTGTGTTTTGTTTTAATTTATTACATGTTATGACTGCAAGGTAACGAAATTTCGTTCAGACCGAAAGGTCTGAATGACAATAAAGGAATCTGTAATCTGTAATCTGTAATATAATTGTGAAATGTGACCTCGTAGCGGATACTTTGTCCCCTCCGGCAATTGCAGCCGTGCTTAACCCGGCCTCAGGGATAGATTACTCCAGCTTGGCAGCGGCCCAGCTGGCGGACAATGAGATGCCGACATACCGCACCGCGATCTCTGGCTTGGTGCTTGAGGATCTGCTGTTGGATCCCTCGGGTTCCATCCTCTGTGACGTATCCACGGGTCAGGCAATAAACCAGTCGGACACGAGTTGTATGCACTAGATGTGTTCTCTTCAATACCGCTCCCTGCTCCTCACCTGACACAGGCGTTGCCCAGCCTTAAATACCAACTCGGGTAAAAAAGAGAAGAGATCCTGAAAGGAGAATTTAGGGAGTTAGGAAGAGAGGTAAGGAAAAGAACCGCAAAGATAACAATCTCAGGATTACTGCCTGTGCCATGCAACAGTGAGAGTAGGAATGGAACAAGGTGGAGGATAAATGTCTGGCTGAAGGACTGGTGCAGAGGGCAGGGATTAAAGTTTCTGGATCAGTGGAACCACTTTTGGGGAAGATTTTTCTGTATAAAAAGGACGGGTTGCACGAACCCGAGGGGGACCAGTATCCTGGCAGGGAAATTTGCAAAGGCTACCAGGGGGACGTTAAACTAGAATGGTTTGGGGGGAGGGACTCAAATAGAGAACGCCAGTAGACAGGGTCTGAGGCAGGAGGCAGAGAAGGGAATCCAGGGCAAAAATCAAAAGGGGCCACTTGTCAACACAATTGTATAAGGAGTAAGGGTGTTGTAAAACACTCTTACTCCTGAAGGTTTTGTGTCTCAATGCAAGGAGCATTCATAATAAAGTGGACGAGTTGAATGTGCAGATAGCTATTAATGACTGAGACATGGCTCCGGGGGACCAAGGCTGGGAGCTGAACATCCAGGGATATTCAATATTCAGGAGGGATAGACAGAAAGGAAAGAGAGGTGGGGTAGCAATAGAAAGGAAGGACATTAGCTTGGAGGATGTGGAATCGATATGGGTAGAGCTGCAAAACTCTAAGGGATAGAAAACACTAGTGGGAGTTGTGTACAGGCCACCTAACAGTAGTAGTGGAGTTGGGGATGGCATCAAACAGGAAATTAGAAATGTGTGCAACAAGGGTAAAACAGTTATAATGGGTGACTTCAATCTACATATAGATTGGTGAATCAAATGGGCAGGGGTTCTGAGGAAGAGGATTTCTTGGAATGTATGCGGGATAGTTTTCTAAACCAACATGTAGAGGAACCAACGAGAGAGCAGGCTATTCTAGACTGGGCATTGAGTAATGAGGAAGTGTTAGTTAGCAGTCTTGTTGTGCGTGGCCCCTTGGGCAAGAGTGACTATAATCTGGTTGAGTTTTCATTAGGATGGAGAGTGAGATAATTAAGTCAGAAACAATGGTTCTGAACTTAAACAAAGGTAACTTTGAAGGTATGAGACAATAATTGGCCAAGATAGACTGGCAATTGATTCTTAAAGGGTTGACAGTGGATGTGCAATGGAAGGTATTTAAAGACTGCATGGATGAACTATAACAATTGTTCATCCAAGTTTGGCAAAAGAATAAATCAGGGAAGGTAGTGCATCCATGGATAACAAGGGAAATCAGGGATAGTATAAAAACAAAAGATGAAGCATACAAATTAGCCGGAAAAAGCATCCTACCAGAGGACTGGGAGAAATTCAGAGTCCAGCAGAGGAGGACAAAGGGCTTAATTAGGAAAGGGAAAATAGATTATGAAAGAAAACTGGCAGGGAACATAAAATCTGACTGCAAAAGTTTTTATAGATATGTGAAGAGAAAGAGATTAGTTAAAAGAAATGTAGGTCCATTGCAGTCAGAAACAGGTGAATTGATCATGGGGAACAAGGACATGGCAGAGCAATTGAATAACTACTTTGGTTCTGTCTTCACTAAGAAAGACATAAATAATCTGCCGGAAATAGCAGGGGACCGCGGGTCAAATAAGGTGGAGGAACTGAGTGAAATTCAGGTTAGCCGGGAAGTGGTGTTGGGTAAATTGAATGGATTAAAGGCCGATAAATCCCCAGGGCCAGATAGTCTGTATACCAGAGTACTCAACGAAGTTGCCACAGAAATAGTGGATGCATTAGTGATGATTTTTCAAAACTCCTTAGATTTTGGAGTAGTTCCTGAGGATTCTAGGGCAGCTAATGTAACCCTACTTTTTGAAAAAGGAGGGGGAGATAAAACAGGGAATTACAGACCAATTAGTCTAACATCAGTTGTGGGGAAACTGCTAGAGTCAGTTATTAAAGATGGGATAGCAGTACATTTGGAAAGTGGTGAAATCATTGGACAAAGCATGGATTTACGAAAGGTAAATCATGTCTGATGAATCTTATTGAATTTTTTGAGGATGTAACTAGTAGAGTGGATAAGGGAGAACCAGTGGATGTGTTATATCTAGACTTTCAGAAGGCTTTCGACAAGGTCCCACATAAGAGATTAGTATACAAACTTAAAGCACACGGTATTGGGGGTTCAGTACTGGGGTACCGCAAGGCTCTGTGCTGGGACCCCAGCTATTTACAATATATATTAATGATTTGGATGAGGGAATTGAATGCAACATCTCCAAGTTTGCGGATGACACTAAGCTGGGGGGGCAGTGTTAGGTGTGAGGAGGATGCTAGCAGGCTGCAAGGTGACTTGGATAGGCTGAGTGAGTGGGCAAATGCATGGCAGATGCAGTTTCATGTGGATAAATGTGAGGTTATCCACTTTGTCCACCCTCCTCTTCCTGGCAAAAACAGGAGGGTGGACTATTATCTGAATGTGGCAAATTAGGAAAATGGGAGATGCAACGAGATCTGGGTGTCATGGTACACCAATCATTGAAAGTAGGCATGCAGGTGCAGCAGGCAGTGAAGAAAGCAAATGGTATGTTAGCATTCATAGCGAAAGGATTTGAGTATAGGAGCAGGGAGGTTCTACTGCAGTTGTACAGCGTTTTGGTGAGAACACACCTGGAGTATTGTGTACAGTTTTGGTCTCCAAATCTGAGAAAATACATTCTTTCCGTAGAGGGGGCACAGAGAAGGCTCACCAGACTGATTTTTAAAGAAGGAACTGCAGATGCTGGAGAATCGAGGGTACACAAAAAGCTGGAGAAACTCAGCGGGTGCAGCAGCATCTAAGGAGCGAAGGAGATAGGCGACGTTTCGGGCCGAGACCCTTCTTCAGACTGGTCAGGGATCAAGGGAAAATCAAGGGATCAAGACCACGCAGGCTTGGCGAATCCGCTTCGACGAACACCTCCGCTCGGTCCTCAATAACCAAACCCAACCTCCCCGAGAGATATAGACGTGATTGGAGCAGATACAATGAGTGACCGTCTATAGACCAGTCTGAAGAAGGGTCTCGGCCCGAAAAATCTCCTTCGTAGATCGCTGAAAGGGAACATGTCAGACCATAGAGGAAAGACTGTAGAGTACTCACTGTTTGTGGGGGGGATCTTACAGAAACTTACAAAAAAATGAGAATTGTTCCCGATGTTTGGGAGGTGCGACTAGGGATTAAGGGGGGAGAGATAGAGGAAAAACATAGAGAATTCTCTTCCACAGAGATGAGGGCCAGCCAGGGCCCCAGGGCTGGAGAGAGGCAGGAGGTGGAGAAGGGGAAGGTACTCCTGCACCTTTTTTCTATGTTTCTATGTAAGGAGAAACAGCAAGGGAATATAACAAAGCAGAGAAACAAAACTTCACGATTTTCTATTCCTAAAAGCCCAAAGGATCTTCTGCATCTAGACTCCCAAGCGGAATATTCCAGCGAGGTGTCTATCCAGTCTTTCTTCATATGTTGCCTCCAGCTGCGGTGTTGCGCAAGAATGTCTTTCCTCAGATTAGGAGACCAAAAACTGTACGCCGGAACCTCCCTGATGCTCAAATGGCCTGGCAGGACAAATCGTCAGTCCTCTAATAAAGAGAGTCGGCATGTTGTAAACTCCTCAGAGGAAATGGGAGGGGGAGTTTTGAAGTGCTGACCACCATGGAGTGGGAGGTCGATGGTTGGCATTTTCTTTATTTAGACATAGAAAATTAGGTGCAGGAGCAGGTTCGGCTTTGAGAAGCATTCGATCATCGCCAAGCCTCCGCTTGGTCTTAAAATGGCCAACAATTTCAACTACCTTTCTATGGCAGAGAATTCCACAGATTCACAACTCTCTGTGTGAAAAACGATTTTCTCATCTCAGTCCTAAAAGACTTTCCCCTTATCCTTAAACTGTGACCCCTTGTCCTTATTGATAGTACATTATTGATAGTACAACCTGAATTCTAAAGAATTCTAAAGAGTACATTTGTCAAAGTTCGTTTCTTAAAGAAAGCAGACAGCAATAAAATTGTTAAAGGTAAGGTAAACCAAAGCAATCTTTTAATGAATTTGTGGCGAGATCTACAAAGAGTACACACGTTGCTCAGTGCTTCTCGGGCTCCACTCAAATAACAAAGGAAAGTTAGTGTAATTATACATTTTCTTGTCAATAAAACACTTCTAAATCTGATCGAAAGATGCGTAGCCTAAGGGAAACATGGGAGGCTGAATCCATATATTTGCAAAGTCAGCCTTATTCTCAAAACTTGACACAGCTTCAGTACAGCTGCCCATTCCGGAAGGACAACTAACTCCATTTTGTTTTCAAATCACTTCCATCTTGGATGCAGAATGGACATCCGTCTGTGAACTATAACAAGCTTGTAAGGCTTGGATGAAAGCCACTACCTTGTCCTTAGTTGGAACAGGCAGTTCAGACAGATATGTAATATGGTGCTGTGGCCAGACAATACATCTCTATGTTAATATATTGTTTCAATGATTAGTATAAACCAAAAGCTTCTGAGATTTCCCCAGACTTTATTCTGCTGGGAAAACTAAACTTGACCAAATTAAACTCTTTCACAATGAGGTCAGGAAAAACTTGCTTTTACTTGTTACAAATGCGTCAAAGCTTTCTTTAAAAAAACACTTTAAAATGCCTTTAAGTTTTTGGGACAGTGGCAGCCAGCTGGTACTGTGTGCGCTCGGCGGTGTGCAACTTGGCTCACTTTTGCATTTTCACTTCGATACAGACTGAGAATATGCTGGTACTGTTGATTGTCTGCTCCTCGACAGGGGCAAGGAGGGCTTATATTAGGAACACTTCTCTCTCCGTCTCCCACCACGGATGGCTGACCTGCTGAGTTCTACCGGTATTTTGGAGGGGAGTGGACGGGTGACGTGTCGGGTATGGACACTGCTGTTCCACCAGCCTGCGTGTCACTTTGTCAACGTTTCTCTTAAAAAGCAGATAGCAACAAAATTGTTAAAGGCAAACCATGGCAATCTTTAATTGATTCGTCAGACGGGAGTGGCAAGATCTACAATGAGCACAAACGTTGCTCAGTGCTTCTCGGGCTCCACTCTCAGAACAAAGGAAAGTTAGCACAATTATACATTTTTCTTATCAGTAAAACACTCCTACCAAGCCTGAATATGGCAGACTGAAATATTCTGTAGCCTTTCAGAATATAGAAAAAGCTGGGACCAAATCAAGCTCATCCAATAACAACTTCTTACTTATATCTGGACCATATAACCATATAACAATAACAGCACGGAGACAGGCCCTCTCGGCCCTTCCAGTCCGTGCCGACCATTTGTTTTCCCCTAGTCCCATCTACCTGCACTCAGACCATACCCCTCCATTCCCTTCACGTCCATATACCTATCCACTTTACTTTTAAATGTTAAAATCGATCCTGCCTCCACCACCTCTGCTGGAAGCTCATTCCACACAGCCACCACCCTCTGAGTAAAGAGGTTCCCCCTCACGTTACCCCTAAACTTCTGTCCCTTAATTCTCATGTCATGTCCTCTTGTTTGAATCTTCCTTACCCTCAATGGGAAAGGCTTATCCACGTCAACTCTGTCTATCCCTTTCATCATTTTAAAGACCTCAATCAAGTCCCCCCTTAACCTTCTGCGCTCCAAAGAATAAAGACCTAACTTGTTCAACCTTTCTCTGTAACATAGTTGCTGGAACCCTGGCAACATTCTAGTAAATCTCCTCTGTACTCTCTCTATTTTGTTGACATCCTTCCTATAACTAGGCGACCAAAATTGTACACCATACTCCAGAATTGGTCTTACCAATGCCTTGTACAATTTTAACATTACTTCCCTACTCCTATATTCAATGCTCTGATTTATAAAGGCCAGCACACCAAAGGCTTTCTTTACCACCCTATCTACATGCGATTCCACCTTCAGGGAACTATGCACAGTTATTCCTAGATCCCTCTGTTCCACAGCATTCCTCAATTCCCTACCATTTACCATGTACGTCCTATTTTGATTTGTCCTGCCAAGATGTAGCACTTCACACTTATCAGCATTAAACTCCATCTGCCATCTTTCAGCCCACTTTTCCAAATGGCCCAAATCTCTCTGTAGACTTTGAGAATCTACTTCATTATCCACAATACCACCTATCTTAGTATCATCTGCATACTTACTTATCCAATTTTCCACCCCATCATCCAGATCATTGATGTACATGACAAACAAACAGTGGACCCTAACACGATCCCTGAGGCACCCCACTGGTCACCGGCTTCCAACCTGACAAACAGCCATCCACCATTACTCTCTGACATCTCCCATTCAGCCATTGTTGAATCCATCTTGCTACTCCGCCATTAACACCCAAAGATTGAACCTTCTGAACCAACCTTCCATGGGGAACCTTGTCAAAGGCCTTACTGAAATCCATATAGACAACATCCACTGCTTTACCCTCATCAATTTCCCTAGTTACCACCGCATCAAAAAAATTCAAGAAGGTTTGTCAAACATGACCTTCCAGGCACAAATCCATGTTGACTGTTCCTGATCAGACCCTGTTTATCCAGATGCTTATATATATTATCTCTAAGTATCCTTTCCATTAATTTGCCCACCACTGACGTCAAACTAATAGGTCTATAATTGCTAGGTTTATTCTTTGAACCCTTTTTAAACAATGGTACAACATGCGCAGTACGCCAATCCTCCTGCACTATTCCCGTTTCTAATGACATTTGAAATATTTCTGTCATAGCTCCTGCTATTTCTACACTAACTTCCCTCAATGTCCTAGGGAATATCCTGTCAGGACCTGGAGACTTATCCACCTTTATATTTTTCAAAAGTGTCAGTACTTCCTCCTCTTTGAATCTCATAGTTTCCATAGCTACTCTACTTTTTTCCCTTACCTCACAGAGTTCAATATCCTTCTCCTTGGTGAATACCGAAGAAAAGAAATTGTTCAATATCTCCCCCATCTCTTTTGGCTCTGCAGATAGCTGTCCATTCTGGTTCTCTAATGGTCCAATTTTATCCCTCGTTATCCTTTTGCTATTAATATAGCTGTAGAAACCCTTTGGATTTACTTTCACCTTTCTTGCCAAAGCAACCTCATATCTTCTTTTAGCCTTCCTAATTTCTTTCTTAAGATTCTTTTTACATTCTTTATACTCCTCTAGCACCTCATTTACTCCATGCCTCCTATAATTATTGTAGATATCTCTCTTTTTTCGAAACGTGTCTAATTTCCCTTGAAAGCCATGGCTCTTTCCAATTTTTACTATTTCCTTTCAACCTAACAGGGACATAAAGATTCTGTACTCTTACAATTTCCCCTCTAAATGTCCTCCATTTCTCTTCTACATCCTTCCCATGAAACAAAGTGTCCCAATTCACTCCTTTACATAGAAACATAGAAACATAGAAATTAGGTGCAGGAGTAGGCCATTCAGCCCTTCGAGCCTGCACCGCCATTCAATATGATCATGGCTGATCATCCAACTCAGTATCCCGTACCTGCCTTCTCTCCATACCCTCTGATCCCCCTAGCCACAAGGGCCACATCCAACTCACTCTTAAATATAGCAAAATATAAATATTTAAAATCCTCACGCATTCCCTCAAAGTTAGCCTTTCTCCAATCAAAAATCTCCACTCTAGGTCCTGTTCTGACTCGCTCCATAATTATATTGAAACTAATGGTATTGTGATCACTGGTCCCGAAGTGCTCACCAACGCATACCTCCGTCACCTGTCCTGCCTCATTTCCTAACAGGAGGTCCAGCACTGCCCCTTCTCTGGTCGGTACCTCTATGTACTGCTGCATGAAACTATCCTGCACACATTTTACAAACACCAAGCCATCCAGCCCATTTACAGAATGTGTTTCCCAGTCTATTTTTGGGAAATTGAAATCTCCCACAATCACTACCTTGTGCTTACTACTAATATCTGCTATCTCCTTACATATTTGCTCTTCCAATTCTCGCTCCCCATTTGGCGGTCTATAGTACACCCCTAAAAGTGCATAGATGCCAACCCTAAATTTAGTTCACAGTAACATTCAACCCATTTGTCCGTAACAAATGGGGTTAAATGCATTTCTCTCCGTAACATACTCACTTGGAGTTGTTGCCGGCGGCTATGTGCCTGCGCACTGGTGCAGATCAGCGGGCTGCCGGCGGGCGGGTGCGGCACATGCGCACTTGGTAAGGTTGCCGGCGGGTCTGCGCCTGCGCACTGGTGCAGATCAGCGGGCTGCCGGCGGGCGGGTGCGGCACATGCGCACTTGGCAAGGTTGCCGGCGGGTCTGCGCCTGCGCACTGGGTGGGGGTGGGGGTGGGGGGGAGGCCCGGTGATGGGGCTGCCGCGAGCGGCCGGCTGGCGGCAAGAAAGTGCCGCTGATCGCGCGGGCCGGCGCCGCCCGGGCTCTGGGCCGGGCGTGGCTGCGAGCTGGCAAACCGGGGGCACATGGCGCCGGCGTTTACCACGGGAGGAACACCGGCGCGGCGGTGTTCCGTAACAGCATGTTTGGCTGCCGGAACACCGTAAAAAGGTTATTTTTTATAAATACGGCGAATCCGGGACACTTGGCATCTCTGAAAGTGTTGCTACACCGTTCCCACTTCTCAGTTCCACCCAAATAGCCTCCCTAGACGAACCCTCTAATCTATCCTGCCAAAGCACTGCTGTAATATCCTCTCTGACAAGCAATGCAACACCTCCACCTCTGGTCCCTCCAATTCTATCACCCCGGAAGCAACGAAATCCTGCAATATTTAGTTTCCAATCACAGCCCTCCTGCAACCATGTTTCACTGATTGCCACAACATCATATTTCCAGGTGTCAATCCAGGCTCTAAGTTCATCCACCTTACTTACAATGCTCCTAGCATTAAAATATACACATTTTATAAACCCACCATCCTTTATTCTCTGTCTATTATCTTTTTCATCTTTCTCGCCTACATTTTGGGTCCGAGCGCTTCCCTTCTCTGCCTCTTGCCCCACACCCTGTCCCCTAGCCCCCTCTACCCGAGCCCCCCCCCCCCCAGCCTTTCTAGTTTAAAGTCTCCCCAGTAGCCTTTGCAAATCTCCCTGCCAGGATATTGGTCCCCCTCGGGTTCAAGTGCAACCCGTCCTCTGCGTACAGATCATGCCTTCCCCAAAAGAGGTCCCAGTGATCAAGAAACTTGAATCGCTGCCCACTGCACCAGTCCCTCAGCCACGCATTTAGCCTCCACCTCATTTCATTCCTACTCTCACTGTCACGCGGCACAGGCAGTAATCCTGAAATCGTTACCCTTTTGGTCCTTCTCTTTAACTTTCCCCCCAACTCCCTAAATTCTCCCTTCAGGACCTCATCACTTTTTCTGCCTATGTCATTGGTACCTATGTGTACCACAACATCAGGCTCCTCTCCCTCCCTTATCAGAATCTTTTGGACACGTTCTGACACATGTGAGACCCTGGCACCAGGGAGGCAAACTACCATCATACCTGCCAGCTTGTGAGAATGAAAAATCGGAATCCTATTAGTCTGACGTCAGTGAGGGCAGGGCACGTGACGTCAGTAAGGGGCGGGGCACGTGACGTCAGTAAGGGGCGGGGTACGTGACGTCAGTGAGGGCGGGAAAGTGACGTCAGTGCGGGGGGGGGGGCAAGTGACGCCGAACGCCACCGTGGCGGGGCGGGGTCATACGGCTGCGTGCTGACGTACACCCGTGCGTGCCCCCATAAGCGGCGCAGGCGCGGTGCGCTCTCTCGCTGTCTCCTCGCCGCCGCCGCCGCCATGGGTCGCATGCACGCTTCCATCCCAATTCCGAATTCCAATTTTTTTCGGAATATTGAGGAAAAAAATCGGAATTCGGAATTGGGATGGAAAAATCGGAAGAATTCCGCCCAAATCGGAATGGTTGGCAGGTATGTACCATCCGGGTCTCCCACAGAATCGCCTATCCGACCCCCTAACTATAGAGTCCCCTATTACAATTGCCCTCCTCTTTTTGCTACCCTTCTGAGCATCAGGGCCGGTCTCTCTGCCGGAGGCCCGGCCGCTGTTGTTGCCCCCAGCTAGGCTGTCCCCTCCAATCGTACTCAAACCCGAGTACCTATTTTCCAGTTGTAAGGTCACAGGGGTACTCTCTAGCCCCTGCCTCTTGCCCTTCCTAACCGTGACCCACTTGTCTGCCTCCTGTGGTCTGGGAGTGACTACCTCCCTGTAGCTCCTCTCTATGACCTCCTCACTCTCCCTGACCAGACGGAGGTCATCGAGCTGCTGCTCCAGGTTCCTAACACAGTCCTTTAGGAGCCCCATCTCGACACACCTGGTGCAGATGTGGACGTCTGGAGGGCTATCAGATTCCCTGACCTCCCACATCTGACATCCAGAACAGTACACTGCCCTGGCCTTCATACTCCCCCCTTACACAGGATACAACAAACTGGACGTCAGATATATTTTTCAATCTTGGCTTCTTAATGGCCTTGAAAGAAGCACGTATTATTTTGCAGGCTTCCATCTTAATGTCTTTATTAAAAAGTCAACCTGTCCTCCAGATTGTTCCATATAATTTGCAAAGTCATTCATACTTGGCACCAAGCCATACTAGACCATGCTTTTGTAGAAGAACGACTCCATTGAGCACTTTCAACCTCACTCAGGTAATGGAGGAGGCCCAGGACAGAAAGATCAGTGTGGGAGTGGGAAGGGGCGTTAAACTGGCTTGGCAACTGGGAAATCCAGCAGGCCTTGGCGGACCGAGCGCAAGTGTAGGGTGAAATGCACGCCTAGTCTAGATACAAGGAGAGAGTGCGTGTTTGAGAGAAAGAGCATGTGTGAGAATGTGTGTGAGAAAGTGTGTGTGAGAGAATGTGTGAGAGCGTGTGTGTGTGTGTGTGAGAGCACTTGTAAGAGAGAGCGTGTGTGAGAGATGATGTGTGGGAACGAGCGTGTGTGAGACAGGGAGATGTGGAGTGAGTGTGTGAGAGAGACAGGGAGCGAGAGTGGGAGAGTTTGAGAGAGAGGAGGGGGCACGAGAGGGTGGAGTGGAGAGAATTTGTACGAATGGGGGGAGGGGGGAGAGGGGAGAGAGAGGAATGTATATGTGCAACTTTAAGGGACATTGATCAGGGGTCATTTAAAGTATTGCATACAGTTCTGCTCACTCCATTACATTGATGGAGGCTTTGGGGAAGGCGCAGAGATGGTTAACCAGAATGGTTTAAAAACAAGGAACTGCAGATGCTGGTTTACAGATGAGTGAAAAAATGACTCGAAACGACACCCATTCCTTCCAGCATTTTGTGTTTACCTAAACAGCGCCTATCCACGGGGCAGTGTGCCAGCAGGCTGGAGGAGCGGGCAAAGGTCTTGCCAGAGTGGGCAGATAAAGGGGCACTGGCCGGTGTGGACTCGCCGGTACTTCAGCAGGTGGTCAAGGCTGGTGAAACCCTTACCACTAGAGGGGTAGGGGAAGGGAAACTCACCACTGTGGGTACACAGGCTGGGCATGCGGGTGAAACACTTGCCACACTCAGCGTACACAAAGGGTCTCGATCCGGTGTGTATCCGCTGGTTCTCCCACAGGCCCCATGCTCTCTTGTCACAGTGGGAGCAGCTGCTCGCCAGCATGGGCCTGCTGGTGCTGCCGCAACCCTTGCAAGCTGTCAAACTCCTCACTGCAGTACGGACAGTCGTAGGGCTGTCCATTGGTGTGCATGATCTGATGAGACAGGGCCTGCGAGGCCATGGCAATGCCCTCTCCACACACTGGGCTGGGGACGGGACAGTCGCCAGCGTGCACCTGCTGGTGGGACAGCAGCTTGGAGGAGCGGGTGTAGCCCTTGCCGCACTGGGCACAGGTGAAGGGCCGCTCGCCGGTGTGGATGCGCTGGTGCTCCAGCAAGTTGGTGGAGTGGGTGAAGCCCTTGCCGCACTGGGTGCAGGTGTAGGGGCGCTTGCCGTTGTGGGTGCGCTGGTGCACCAACAGGTTGCTGGAGTGGGTGAAGCCCTTGCCGCAGTCACTGCAGGTGTAGGGGCGTTCGCCAGTGTGGGTGCGCTGGTGCATCAGCAGGCTGTCGGAGCGAGTGAACGCCTTGCCGCACTGGGCACAGGTGTAGGGCCGCTCGTCAGTGTGGGTGCGCTGGTGGGACAGCAAGGTGCTGGACTGAGTGAAGCCTTTACCACACTGGACACAGGTGTAGGGGCGCTTGTCGGTGTGGGTGCGCTGGTGCTCCAGCAGGCTGGTGGAGCGGGTGAAGCTCTTGCCGCAGTCTCTGCAGTTGTATGGTCGCTCGCCAGTGTGCAGGCGCCTGTGGATCTTCAGGTTATGTGCCGTCTTAAAGTTCTTGCCACACTCCGAACAGTTGAAGGGGTGCTCTCCAGTGTGAACCTGCCGGTGGGTCTCCAGATCGCTTTGGCTGTGCCAGGCCTTGCCACATACGTCGCACTCATAATGCTTCTCCTTGTTGTGCCCCGTCATGTGGTCCTCCATCGAAGGTCAGCCTGCACAACAAGCAAATGGGAGGGGGGGGCTCATCGGCACCCAGGCCACCCTCAATGGCCGCTCACGACCCCGTCTCTCCGTCCACAGCAACGGCTCCTAAACCCTGCATGAGGGGAACACAAAGGGTCAATAAACTGGCAAACAGGACATCACCAGTACATTGGGTGCATTAATGGCGGAGGAAACCGTTATATAATTCTGAACGACACAGTGGTGCAGCGGTACAGCTGCTTCCTCACCGCCAGAGACCCAGGTACGATCCTGACTACGAGTGCTGTCTGTGTGGAGTCTGCACGTTCTCCCCTTGACCTGCGTAGGTTTTTACTCAATGTGTTCTGGTTTCCTCCAACATTTCAAAGATATTCAGGGTTGTAGATTAAAATTGTTAAATTGTCCCGAATGTGCATAGGATAGAGCTAGTGAATCTGTGGAGTTCTCTGCCACAGAAGGTAGTTGAGGCCAGTTCGTTGGCCATATTTAAGAGGGAGTTGGATGTGGCCCTTGTGGCTGAAGGGATCAGGGGATATGGAGAGAAGGCAGGTACAGGATACTGAGTTGGATGATCAGGCATGATCTTATTGAATGGCGGTGCAGGCTCGAAGGGCCGAATGGCCTACTCCTGCACCTAATTTCTATGTAGTGTACGGGATGATTGCTGGTCAGCGCGCGCATCTCTAAACTAAACCAAAGAAAGGTCTTGACCCAAAATGTCTCTCTCTCTCTTGCTCTCTTTCTATCCCTCTCCCTGTCTGTTTCTCTCTCTCTCCTTTCTCTGTCTCTGTCACTCCCTCTCTGTCTCTCTCGCTCGATTCTCTATCTCTTTCTGTGTTTGTCTGTCTCTGTCCCTTTATCTCTGACTTTATCTCCCTCGCTCTCTCTTTCTCCATCAATCTCCCGCTCCCCTCATCCCACCCCCGAGGTCGTGTTGTTGCGGCCCCGGCCCGGCCCCCCACTCCGCCAACCCCAACCCCGGCCCCGGCCCGGCCCGGCCCGGCTCCCACTCCGCCAACCCCACCCCCAGCCCGGCCCCCGCCCGCCCGGCCCCCGCTCCGCCAACCCAAGGCCCGGCTCCCCGCTCCGCCAACCCCACGCCAACCCCAACCCCGGCCCGGCTCCCCGCTCCGCCAACCCCAACCCCAGGCCGGGTCACTGTGCGTCTCCCGGTGCGAGGCCGGAGACTGGAGCCGCCCCGGCACCGAATCCCCAGCGCATGCGCCCTCCCCCCGCCCTGATCCACCGGAGCCTGTCTCCGCGCCCGGCCCCGCCCACCCGGGTACTCACGGCTCACGCTCCCCGCCCGCCCGCCGCCGCCTCCGCATGGAGGACCGGCCCGGAGGACCGAGAGAGAGAGAGAGAGAGCGGGTGGAGCGTTGACCCTCCCGGGGGGGGGGGGGGGAGACCAAACCGAAAGCGACCGCGCAGCGCTGGGCCACGGCCCGGAAAGGACGTCACAGTCGCGCTGCCTTCCACAGGCAACATTGTGACGCCACTAGCCGCTCTCACGTCAACAGCCCCTCCCCCACGTCCCCAGCCCCTCCCACGTCACCAGCCCCTTTCACGTCACCAGCCCCTCCCACGTCACCAACCCCTCCCACGTCACCAACCCCTCCTACGTCACCAGCCCCTCCCACGTCGCCAGCCCCCCCCCACGTCAACAGCCCCCCACGTCCCCCAGCCCCTCCCACGTCACCAGCCTCCCCCACGTTACCCGCCCCTCCCACGTCCCCAGCCCCTCCACGTCACCAGCCCCGTCCACGTCAACAGCCCCACCCACGTCAACAGCCCCTCCCACACCAGCCCCGCCCACGTCACCAGCCCCTCCCACGCGCACACGTTGCACCCCGACTGCCGACACCTTTTTGCCTTTACGTATGAAGGACAGCAATACACATGGAGTTAAAGAAGGAACTGCAGTCTGTATTTAAGAGTGAGTTGGATGTGGCCCTTGTGGCTAGGGGATCAGAGGGTATGGAGAGAAGGCAGGTACGGGATACTGAGTTGGATGATCAGCACAGCCTGATCATATTGATGGCGGTGCAGGCTCGAAGGGCTGAATGCCTACTCCTGCACCTAATTTCTATGTTTCTATGTTTCTGAAGAAGGGTCTCGACCCGAAACGTCGCCTATCTCCTTCGCTCCTTAGATGCTGCTGCACCCGCTGAGTTTCTCCAGCCTTTTGTGTACCCAGCAATACACATGGACACGGTTACCCCAGGGCTTTGTACATTCACCTGGTCTTGGCAGACGAGTTAAAGACTCTTGCCCTACCAAAAGGTTCAGCCATTGTCCAGTATTTATTTATTTTTTAATATTTCAAAATAGACTTTATTCAGATGATAAATATATGCAATACATGAACTTTGCTGAAAATCTATCCGACATTTTTGGAGGCTATACAAATTGATCAATACATTTCTTTTCCCCAAATTTCACAAATGTGTCCCCCACCCATGCCACTCATGTGGCCCACAAGCGTGGGATACCTTCCCTTATTTCCCCACACCCTGCCCCCCCATGCCCAGCAGTGGAAGGCCCCTAGACTGCGGCCCTCCCCCACCGAGCCTTGGCGTTGGCTGCACCGAGCTTCAGTGCGTCCCTCAGCACATACTCCTGCAGTCTGCAGCGGGCCAGTCGGCAACATTCCCTGACTGACATCTCGCTCTGCTGGGTGGTGAACAATGCTCGGGCAGACCAAAGGGCGTCTTTCACTGAGTTGATGACCCTCCAGCAGCACTCGATGTCAGTCTCTGAATGTGTCCCTGGGAACAGTCCGTAAATCACAGAGTCATCTGTGACGCTGTTTGGGATAAAGTGTACCAGGGACCCTTGCATTCTTCTCCAGACTCTTTTAGCAAATTCATACTACAAAGAGGTGGGCAACCATCTCCTCTCCATAGCAGCCATCCCGAGGGCAGCGTGCGCTGGCAGTGAGGTTCCGACGGTGCAGGAAGGATCTGACAGGGAGGGCTCCCCTCACCGCCAGCCAAGCCAGGTCTTGCTGCTTGCTGGTGAGTTCTGACGATGAGGCATTTTTCCAGACAAGCTGGGCAGTCTGCTCAGGGAACCACGCCACAGGATCCATCGAGTCCTTTCCCTGCAGTGCCTGCAGGACATTCCGTGCTGACCACTGCCCAATGGACATGTTGTCAAAGGTGTTGTCCGGAAGAACCCTTCCACAGACGACAGATGGGGTGGCAATGTCCAGCTGACTGGCACATTGCGTGGCATCTACGCCAGGCCCATCCTTCGCAACACCGGGGACAGGTAGAACCTCAGCAGGTAGTGACACTTGGTGCTCACATGCCTTGGCACTACATGCCGCCTGATGCAGCCACACACGAAGGTGGCCATCAGGGTGAGGGCGATGTTGGGCACGCTTTTACCCCCGTTGTCTGCTGACTTGTACATTGTGACCAAATTTTTTCCCGTTATGGAGAGGGAGCGTTGCCTCCACAGCTCCAGCTTCCTCCCCATTCTGGCTATCCGCTCCAGCCAATTCTTGTTACACGCCTCAGCCCCCATGAACTAGATCCCCAGCACCTTCAAGAAGTCAGACTTGATGGTGAAGGGGACGGAAGATCTGTTGGGCCAGTTGCCAAAGAGCACGGCCTCGCTCTTCCTGCGGTTCACCCTGGCTCCCGTGGCCGACTCAAACTGGTCGCTGATACTAATCAGTCTGCGGATTTACCCTGGATCCGAGCAGAAGACAGCGACATCGTCCATGTACAGGGAGGTTTTTACTTGAATGCCTCCACTGCCTGGCAATGTCACTCCTCCTATGCTCGCATCCTTCCTGATGGATTCGGCAAAGGGTTCAATACAGCAGACAAACAAGACAGGAGAGAGAGGGCAACCCTGCCTGACTCCAGACCTTACAGAGAAACTGTCTGATTCCCACCCATTGATTTGGACTGCACTACGGATGTTGGCGTAGAGCAGTTTGATCCAATTCCTGATTCCCTCCCCAAAACCCATTTTGGAGAGCACGTCCCTCATGTACGTGCGCAAAATTCTGTCGAAGGCCTACACCTCGTCCAAGCTGACTAGGCATGCGTCCACCCATCTGTCCTGCACATAGGCGATGGTATCTCTCAGCAGCGCTAGACTGTCTGATATTTTCCTGCCAGGTACAGCACAGGTTTGGTCCGGGTGGATCACCTGTCCCAGAGCAGACTTAACCCGGTTGGCGATGGCCTTAGACAGGATCTTGTAGTCTACATTCACAATAGTGTTATGGGTCTCCAATTCTTTATGTCCTTCATCTCCCCCTTCTGCTTGTAGATTAAGGTGGTGTTGCCCTTCCTCATGGAGTCTGACATGCTGCCAGCTAGAAGCATGTCATTGTACACTTCTAGCAGGTCCGGGCCCATCCAGTCCCACAGAGCCGAATACAACTCGGCCGGTATGCCATCGCTTCCGGGAGTTTTACTCGAGTCAAAGGAACGGATGGAGCCAGTCAGCTCCTCTAGGGTCAGTGGTTGGTCCAGACTCTCCCGCTTGCTGTCCTCCAAGACCTCAGTGATCGAGGACAGGAAGTTCTGTGAGGAGGTACTGCCTGTGGCCATTTGGTCATAGAAATCTGTGTAAAAGGATTTGCAGATCCTTAGCATGTCTGTCTGTGAGGATGCTACCGAGCCATCCTCCTCTCTAAGGCTGTTCATCACAGAGCTCCCACTGTGAACCTTATGGAAGAAGAAAAGTGAGCATGTCTCATCCTGCTCCACATGGCGGACCCTGGATCGGAAGATGATCTTGGAGGATTCAGAGGTAAAGAGCCGAGCTTGCCGGTCCTTCACCTCTCTAAGTTCCTCGCTCACATCCACCCCTCTCGACTGCAGAAGGAGCAGTTGTTGCAAATCTGTCTGGAGTTAGCACAATTCCCTCTCCCTCTGTCTTGCTCTCTGAACCCCATGTTCTCCTTGGTTGCTTCCCACCAGAGTGTCGGGGAGTCAAAGAGGGGCTTCACTGTTCTCCAACATGCGTAGTCCCTCGTTAGCTCCTCGATGTTCTCTGGGGTCAACAGCTTCATGATTAACTTCCACGTCCCTCTGCCTGCCTTCCGGTCCTCCTGTAGGTGACAGGAAGCCTGAAGGAGGCAGTGGTCCGAGAAGAACATCGGGATGAGTCTCACTGTGACGGCCTTCGTCATGAAGACGAAGTCTATCCGAGATCAGGCTAAACCGTCCGATCTCGACCAGGTGAACCGCGGCTGGGACCCGCCTGCAGGGTCGCCGAAGGCGTCGCGCATCTTTGCGTCTTTTACCATCTCAATCAGGAACTTGGGCGTGCTGTCCAGTCTGTTGTCCGCACTGCCGGATCATCCAGCCGCATCAATGATGCAGTTGATGTCACCGGCCAGAACGAGTAAGCCGGGACGTGGCCAGCAGCACTGCGAGCTGCTGGGGAACGGCCAGCCGCTCGCTCTGCATGGGTGAGGCATACACATTAATCAGCCAGAGCGGAGAGCCACGGTACATTACATCCACCACAAGGACGCCCCCCAACCACCTCCCTGACCTCGGTGATGGTGAAGTTCCCTCCCCGCAGCAAGATCCCCAGGTCGGAAGCACGACAGTCATTGCCCCCCCGACCACACCGACAGTCCGTGGGGCCACCATCGCGACCACTTCCGATAGCAGCGGAGGTGTGGCAGCTCGCACTCCTGAAGAAAAGTCACATCTGCCTTGACCTTGGCCAGGTACTGTAAGGCATTTACACACCGCGCAGTGCTCTTTATACTGTGCACATTTAAAGATGCCAGTTTGAGCTCCATTGTCTTTAGAGTTACTGACCATTCTCATGTCCCCTCATTCCCACCACTTCGGTGAATTGCCTTAGCTTTCCTGGGCTCAGGAATCCAGCGCCGGCATCCTCAATAAGGTGGGTTTCAGGTGGCGTAACCAAAGGTGTCGTTGGGGGGACCTTCTCATTCCACCCCCTTTTGTGCCCGCCGCTTCCACCGTCTCCTGTAGCTGGGTCAAGGTGGCTGGTTCACTGCTCCCAAAAACCCGGAGCTGGGGCCCAATGGCCTCTGCGCTGCTCCTGGTCACCCAGAGCTGGGGCCCATTGGCCACTGCAATGCTCCCGGTCGCCTGGAGCTGGGGCCCATCGGCCGTTGCGCTGCTCCTGGTCTTCCGGAGCTGGGGTCCATTGGCTGCTGCAATGATCCTGGTCTCCAGCGGCTGGAGCCCTCGACCGCTGCACTGTTCCCGATGTCCTGGGGCTGGAGCCCCTCGGCCGTTTCTCTACTCTCGGTCTCCTGGGGCTGAGAGGTGATCGTCGTGACCTCTCTCTTTTCCTCCCCCGTTTTCTTCCTTTGCCTCCATCATTGGGACTTCCCGGTCGCCTCATCCTCCGACGAGGAGAGGTTGCTGCCGTCTGTAAGAGAAAGACCCCTTTTTTGGGGCTTACTTTTGGACTTACCAGTCCTTTCTGGCCTCCGCTGAACCCTCTGGTGCTTCTTGTACATCACCATTGTCCATTTCCTCTGCTGTTCCCCCTCTTCCATTGACTCTCCCTCCTGGGCAGGATGCTGGGCGTCTCCTTCTGGCACTTGGGGGCTCGAGGTGGTTGGGCTGTCCTCATCCCTGTTCCCCTTTCTGCTGGGGTCTTGGCAGTGGTGGGGGGTGTCTCGCCCACCTTGGGGGTGCTGGCAGCAGCCCCTCCTGTCGCCTGTGCATAGGTGCAGGCTCTTTTAGGGCAAGCCCTGTAAAGGTGGCCTGTCTCCCCGCACAGGTTGCAGTTCTTGCTGGCCTGACAGTCCTTTGTCTCATGGCCCTCCGTCTTGCAGTTTTTGCAGGCAACTGCAGTGCATTGGGCCATCACGTGCCCAGGCTTGTTGCATTTCCTGCACAGCCTGGGTTACCCCACATAGCTCAGGTATCCTCGGTTCCCTCTGATCGCGAAAACCGAGGGAGGGTGGACGATTTCTCCGTCTTTGTCCACCGTTAGCTTTACCTTGACTTGCCGCTTGCTCGTCCAAATCCCATGCAAGTCCTTCATGTCCACGCAGTTCCCTGTTCCCTCGACGTAGCGAGCAAGGAAGGTGAGGACATCCACTACAGGCACATGTGGGTTAAACATATGCAACGTGATCAACCTTTCCTTTTGGGAGGGGGGGGGGGGGGGGGGGGGGGGGGAGGATGAAGAGCGGCTGCACTTTCTGCACCGACAGCGGTGCTTCATTCCCCTTCTCCCGGAAGTCTTCTTCCAACTTTTGCCATCCTGTTGGATACTTGAAGGTAACATTGAAATATCCATTACCCGGGAAGTCCTGGATGCAGTAGATGCCCTTGGCCTTAGATTTGCAGGCCTCTAGCAAGACTTTCTTCATGAATATGTCTCGTGAGAAGGGGGTCCCCTTGCTGAGGTCCTTGACGTTTATTCTCAGGGTATTCCGAATACCCTGCACTCCTGCTCCTGCTGACATTGTGGCTGAATGTGTTAGGTTGGTTACCCAACCAGCATGGATCCACCTCTAAGCCCGCAGCCAACCGACTGCTCGTCAACGATTCCGCTCCGAAATCCACGACCCTTCTCCCCAAGGGACCGCCAGAACTGTTCTAATAAGAACAGATAGTCTCTTTTACTCAAATACTCGTCCCGGGAGAACCACCTTAGTGATCACGGTCTCTCCCCTGCCAGCCATTGTCCAGTATGTGGATGACCTGTTATTGGCCAGTAGTCAATACTGCTGGCCAATGGCAGGCGGTGGCGGCAGCCCGGCTTCTGAGGCTCGGACGTGGGCCTGGTGGACGGCAACATCGGAGGCCTGGATCTCCTCAGCGCAGAGGGAGAACAAGGAGGGAAGAAGACAGAGACTCTAAGACTTTTGCCTTCCACCACAGCGAGGAGGCGCCTGGTGAACTCACTGGTGGATGTTAAATATGTGTTTATTGTGTGTTTTGTTTATTTATTATATGTTATGACTGCGAGGTAACGAAATTTTGTTCAGACTGAAAGGTCTGAATGACAATAAAGGATAATCTAAATATAAATCTAAATCATGAGGCTAGCAATGCTGAAGACACGTCCACTCTATTAAAAGCCTTACACAAATGGGGACATGTGATAGTCACTGACGGGCAAAAAAAAGTAGCATTTCTCAGGGTGATGATTAGTGCCACGGAGAGAGCCCTCACCCCTGCCAGAGTGGTCCCTATTGCCCACCATCCAATACCAGAGTCCTCTAAACAAATGAGAACATTCCTGGGGTTAGTAAATTTCTGCCGACAATGGATCCCAGATGTGGCTCTTTACACCAAGCATCTATCACCATTAGCCTCCGCTCCGTTCTTGCCATAGAGGGAGTACAGAGAAGGTTCACCAGACTGATTCCTGGGATGGCACGACTTCCATATGAAGAAAGACAGGATAGACTTGGCTTGTACTCGTTGGAATTTAGAAGATTGAGGGGTGATCTCATAGAGACTTTCAAAATTCTTAAGGGGTTGGACAGCCTAGATGCAGGAAGATTGTTCCCGATGTTGTGGAAGTCCAGGACAAGGGGTCACAGTTTAAGGATAAGGGGGAAGTCTTTTAGGACTGAGATGAGAAAATCGTTTTTCACACAGAGTGTGGTGAATCTGTGGAATTCTCTGCCACAGAAGGTAGTTGAGGCCAGTTCGTTGGCCATATTTAAGAGGGAGTTGGATGTGGCCCTTGTGGCTGAAGGGATCAGGGGGTATGGAGAAAAGGCAGGTACAGGATACTGAGTTGGATGATCAGCCATGATCATTTTGAATGGCGGTGCAGGCTCGAAGGGCCAAATGGCATGCTCCAGCACCTAATTTCTATGTTGCTATTAAAGCAGCACAGCAGTTCACACTTACTGAGCAGACAAAAGCCTTCGCAGCTTTGAAACAAGCACTGGCTTCGGCACCCATCGTGGGACGCCCACTGTATGATCGACCCTTCCAGCTATACGTCACCATAATGCGGTTTTAACACAACACCACGGCAATGTTAAGCGACCAGTGTCTTATTTCTCCATCAGGTTAGATGCTGTAGCTTGCGGATATCCACTGTGCACCCACATCTTGCCTGGCATACATGCTGCTGTCTCTATGGCTGCCAACATTACAATGCATCAACCAGTAACTGTGTTTACAACTCACTGTGTTGCCGTGCTGATGAATGCAGGCCAAACCAAATACCTCACCCAGGCACGATTGGGTCATTATGAATTGACTCTCTTAAATAATCCCTACTTAACTTTTCAGCACTGTTCTATAATTAATCCATCAGCATTTTTAACACAGCCACCAGAGCTATGTAATAAACTGGATTTGATAAAGGACCTCGAGGTTAATGAGCCATTAGGAGGCAGTGACCATAACTTGGTCAGGTTTAATCTCCAATTGGAGAGGGAGATGGGTAGATCGGAGGTGTCAGTGTTGCAGTTGAACAAAGGGGACTATGGGGCCATGAGGGAGGAGCTGGCCAAAGTTGACTAGAAAGATATACTAGCACGGACGACAGTGGAACAAAATTGGCAGGTATTTAGAAACATAGAAAATAGGTGCAGGAGGAGGCCATTCGGCCCTTCGAGCCAGCACAGCCATTCATTGTGATCATGGCTGATCATCCGCTATCAATAACCCGTGCCTGCCTTCTCCCCATATCTCTTGACACCATCACGAGGTAATACAGGGCCCAACTTGATCGTTCTTCACTCGCAGCGCATGCTGCAGTCTTCAGTGATGACCTTCAGTGTTCAGTCGACGGGGCGACCTTTGAACAACAGGGGAGGAGGGAAGGAGTGGGAGGTGAGGTCAGTCACTGGCGAGCAGATGGCACAGCAGGCAGATCCATTTTCACAACAAAAACAGGCGTTGTGAATTCAAATTTTGATGGGATTTGTGAACATTTTTATCAAAAAATAAAGTAGGAAAGTTTCAAGTAAGCCGAATTTTGACTCCGGGGGTAAATCTCTACCGGAATATGTAAAAATTCTAGTTAGCACATCGTTTTTTCAAGTAGATGTGAACACACACACACAGTTTTATAGTTATAATAATAAGGATACTTTTATATCCGAAAAAAGGAGGAAAAAAAGACAATACGCCTGCTTCTTGTCTTTATCCAAGCCTAAATGCTTTAGGCCTGACAAATTTTGGGGTCTTCAAAGGCTTCTAAGTTACAAAGTAAACCGACCATCGCCATACTGCCCACCCTTTGGGGCAAACAGGCACTTGGAATTAAGTCGGCACTAAAATATACATTTACAAAAGATCAGGACAGTCAAGTCTGGCACCCATCCACGCACTCACTCACCCACGCATCCACGCTCACATACCCAGACCCACACACTCACTCACCTACACACACCCACTCACACATGCCCAACAACCTACTCACTCACAACCTCTCACTCGCACACACCCACACCCGCACACCCACACTCCCATACACCCACCCACACACTCACTCACACACACACACGCACACTCCTGACCAGTTCCTCCACCAACACTCCTCGACTCGACTGCCCGGAGGCTCGAAGTTCACCGCTGGACCGCGGCACCACCTGCCCGACCACCAGGAGGCCGAGATGACCACCATGAGGAGCAGCAACAACACCCACCCCCTCTCTGACCCTCACCGCCTTCCCGGCAAAACCCAGGCCCGGACTACTGAAACTGCCGCCCGCGGCTGCCGATCCTCACTGACTCCCCGGGCAGAGCCACCGCAGCCACTGCCGCCGACCTTCAGTGTCTCTCAGGGGCCACCGACGCTGCTGCCCGTATCTCTACTCCAGCCCCCCCCCCCCACGGGCCTCCACCAGCGATTCAGTCGACCCTCGCCTCTCCACCGGCCACCAGAGAGCCAGACCCGTCCCCTCACCAAACCGGCTCAGCACCAAGCCCACAACCTCCACCATGCAGACAGCATGTGGTCTGTCTCTGCTGGGTCCTTGTGCCTCCGCTCCCAAAGGGTAGATCCATCAGTATTGAAGGGTCTTCCCCTTCCCCCTCTTTTAATCAGGTTACACCCAACCACACACCCACCAGTTAAAATTCTCCGCTTTATTATGGATCACAATTTCTACGAATTACAATATATAAAACTATGTCGGCTCGCACAAAATGTGAATGCTAGTTTTCACAAAATAGATCCGAACATTTTCTGAGATTTTAGGAAATTCCCGGCCCCCCTGATTTGGCTCCCGGTCCCGGGTACGATGTACCCCCTGCACCCCCCTCTCATAGGCCCTGGGGTTGAGATAGAGAGAGGAGGGGACAGAGCTGGGAGGGAGAGGAGGGAGGGAGGAGGGAAGGGGGAGACAGGGCCGGATTTAGATGAAGAGAGGCCCTAAGCTATTTCACTTGTGAGCCCCCCCCCCCAATCCCCCACCCCCACGACTAGAGGACCATGACTACCCGTCAGTGACAGTGTGACACTTTTAGATCCTACTGTATGTTGTCATTAAATAGTTGGTTTTAAAATACATATTGGATTGACCCCGCTGGCGATGCCTCACCTGGATCACCGTTTGAAGCTCTGGAGTGTTGGGCCTGCTGCTTCAGCATAATGGAGCTGTGGTTTGCGAAGCTCCCAGCCTCGGGCCGCGCTGATTTCAACATTGTGGAGCCCTGGGAACCCTTTGCTGAGGGCCGTGAGCGTGAATCTCCGCCCAGCTCAGACTGTGGACTTCGGGAGCAGCGGTCTCCAGTAGAAAGTGGCTGATTCGGAAGTCCAAGCAGCTGAAAATTTTCTCCTGTTCCGACGTCGGTTGGTGACCCCCAAATTTCATTGTACCAATTGGTGCATGTGACAATAAGTGCCTCTTGAATTGAATGTGGAATATTAAGAAATAAAGAAACTACAAATACACTAGGAGCAAAAATGTTTTCTTCTCGCCTTCATAGCAAAATCATCCAGAAGTTCACCAAGATCTGTTTGTCTAAGTTTGTCACTCTCAATGCACAGAATGCTCAGTGCAGACAACCTCTCTTGAGACATTGTGGACCTTAATTCATTTTTAATTCTTTTGAGTCTTGAAAAGACCTCTCTCCCGAGCAGTTGGTGACCATTAAGCTAAGAAACAGTTGCGAGATTGCTTCCACATTAGGGAAGGCCATCTGAATTGTTTCCTTGTATATTATAAGATAAAGGTCCGTATGAGACAGAGAGTGCTCTTTAGTATGCCTGTGGCTCACATACGAGTGAAAGTGCAAATGTTCATCTGTAAGTTCCAGGTCAACATCTTCTGGGTATGCTCCCATCAACAGTTCAACATCTTGCTCAATTTCTTGCTTAGATGCGGTCAGATTAGCAAGAAAGGAAAACTGTTGTGTACCTCTTCTTTTTAAATTGGTTTCAAGTGCATCTAGTATAGGAATAAAGGATTTTATCCTAAACTTATCTCTTGAAGAGAGTTTATCTAAAGCATCAGGACCAGGTGCACTTCCATCATTTCCTTGCCATTTCCTTACACTGTCTCCCTGTGACAGTTCTGTAGATAACCTCTGGCAAGGTGGCCTTTGCTTGTTGCACAAGCTCATCAAAATCGTCTCTAATTTTGCATACAAATTCCTGAAGTGAACTGTACAAACTTGCACAAGTACTCAATAAATGTTTGGATTTCTGAATGGCTTTGTTGACCATTTGGAAATGACCTAGCAGACTGGTCCAAAAATGCAGCATGAACACAAATTCCAGTTCTTCCATTTTCTACAAAAGATTATTAGCTTGAATCCTGGTATCACCCTTCAAATTAACATCAGAGTACAAATGACTGAGGGCATCAGGGATAGCGCTGTTATTTTCCAACTTCTGTGGCTTTTTCATGTGCCTCCCACCTAGTGTCTGACAAATATTTTGCAACTTTTGACTGTTGCAAAAATGATTTCAGAATTGCCCATCTCTTTGTGGAGGATGAAAAGGTATAAATTTCATTGATAATTCCAAAACAGTTCACTGCATCAAGGCAGCAATCAACAGCGAACAGCCCACCAAATTTAATGAGTGAGCAGCACATGGAATAAATCTTGCAAATTTGTTTTTGTCTAGGATTTTTTGCTGCATACCCTTGTACCTACCAGCCATGTTGGCAGTATTGTCATAAGACTGCCCTCGGCATTTTCTAAAGTCAATTTCAAGCTCAGTAGTGAGATAGTTAAACACAACATTAGCCATGCTTTCTCCTGAGTGGTCTTTTAGCTCAAGGAAAGTTAAAAATCTCTCACTTGGTAAACCGTCTTCAGGTGATACATATCTGATAATTAAAGTCAACTGATCAGTATGTGAAATGTCAGGGGTGGAATCCACTGACAAGCTGAAATATCCAGCCTTTTTCAAGTCAGCCAGAATTGCATCCTTAACTTTTCTTGCTATGAGTTGAATTATTTCCTCACATACAGTTTTTGACAAATAGGAGGGATTTCATGATCCAGAGTTTCCATACCGATTAATATGAGCCAGTAAAAATGAACCAAAAATTTTGCAACTAGCTCTAAAAGACCAAGATAATTGCCGTTATTTGGAGATCCAAATTGTTTATTGTCTCCTCTGAATGGTAAGCCTCGTTCTGCAAGAGTGCATATTATGGCAACGATTCTCTCCATGACATGCCGCCAGTACTGCTGCTCTGCTTTTATTTGTTCCTGTAGCTTTGACGTTAATGTTTGCCATCGCTTTCTTGTTAAGTAGGTCAACATGGCATTCCTGTGCTTCTCTGAGTTTTCATGAGTTTGGATAAGATAGGGGTTTCGCCAATCATCAAACCCTTCAGAAGCTAAAGATGTAGCAGAAGAATAAGTTGCAATGTTTGGAAAGAGTTCACGAACAAAGCAATATATCCGGCCTTTTGAGGGTGAATACACAAGCCACTCTCGGCTATGTTTCTCCATTGACTTTTGTTGAATAAAAAAGAGCCTTAGTGCAAGACCTAGACTGATTTTTATACACTCGCTTGGAATTTGAACATTTCCATAACGATGCTGAACTTGAGAGGGGCCGCTTGTTACACAATAGGATACATCCTCATGTGATAATTCTGTCCACAAACCAACGTCTGTTGCAGTACATCTATATTTGGCATCATCAATCAGTTCTATATTTTCATTTTGAGCCGTCATCATGTCTGCTTCCTCATATTCAGCTTGCTGTTCCATGTCCTGCTTTCTGTTTCTGTTTCGGGGAGGTTTTCTTCTGGTTGAATGCTTGTAGATGGCTGGATAGCTCCACCAGACTGATTTCCTTGTGTTAGTAGCAATGTATCTGCTTCACTGCTGGCACTTGTTGCCTCTGTCTGTGGCTGATCCAAGAAAGCAGTGATTGATCTTAACTTCTTTACCGTACCATTTTCAAGTGGTCAGGGGGTAGGGGGGTATGAGAACTGTAGTGTGGGTGGGGAAGAGCTGGGGTCACATGGTCTGAGGGGAATGGGGAAGACCCAGTGGAACAGCCACTGAGGTTACCAACGAGAGGAACCAACGAGAGAAACCAGAGAGAGCAGGCTATTCTAGACTGGGTATTGAGTAATGAGGAATGGTTATTAGCAGTATTGTTGTGCATAGTCCCTTGGGCAAGAGTGACCATAATATGGTTGAGTTCTTCAGTAGGATGGAGAGTGACATAATTAAGTCAGAAACAAGGGACCTGAACTTAAACAAACATAACTTTGAAGGTATGAGATGTGAATTGGCCAAGTTAGACTGGCAAGTGATTCTTAAAGGGTTGACAGTCGATGTGTAATGGAAGGTATTTAAAGACTGCATGGACAAACTACAACAATTGTTCATCCCAGTTTGGCAAAAGAATAAATCAGGGAAGGTAGTGCATCCATGGATAACAAGGAAAATCAGGGATAATAATTAAAAAAAAGATGAAGCATACAAATTAGCCAGAAAAAGCAGCCTACCAGAGGACTGGGAGGAATTCAGAGTCCAGCAGAGGAGGACAAAGGGCTTAATTAGGAAAGGGAAAATAGATATGAAAGAAAACTGGCAGAGAACTTAAAAACTGACTGCAAAAGTTTTTATACATATGTGAAGAGAAAGAGATTAGTTAAAACAAATGTAGGTCCCTTACAGTTAGAAACAGGCGAATTGATCATGGGGAACAAGGACATGGCAGACCAAATGAATAACTACTTTGGTTCTGTCTTTACTAAGGAAGACATAAATAATCTTCCGGGAATAGCAGGGGACCGGGGTCAAATAAGATGGAGGAACTGAGTGAAATCCAGGTTAGCCGGGAAGTGGTGTTGGGTAAATTGAACAGATTAAACGCCGATAAATCCCCAGGGCCAGATAGTCTGCATCCCAGAGTACTCAAGGAAGTAGTCACAGAAATAGTGGATGCAATAGTGATAATTTTTCAAAACTCCCTAGATTCTGGAGTACTTCCTGAGGATTGGAGGGTAGCTAATGTAACCCCACTTTTTAAAAAAGGAGGGAGAGAGAAAACGTGGAATTAGAAACAGTTAGTCTAACATCGGTAGTGGGGGAACTGCTGAAGTCTGTTATTAAAGTTTGGATGGCAGCACATTTGGAAAGTGGTGAAATCATTAGAGAAAGTCAGCATGGATTTACGAAAGGTAAATCATGTCTGACGAATCTTATAGAATTTTTCGAGGATGTAACTAGTAGAGTCGAAAAGGGAGAACCAGTAGATGTGTTATATCTAGACTTTCAGAAGGCTTTCGACAAGGTCCCACATAAGAGATTAGTATACAAACTTAAAGCTCACAGTATTGGGGGTTCAGTATTGATGTGAATAGAGAACTGGCTGGCAGACAGGAAGCAAAGGGTAGGAGTAAACGGGTCATTTTCAGAATGGCAGGCAGTGACTAGTGGGGTACCGCAAGGCTTAGTGCTGGGAGCCAGGCTATTTACAATATATATTAATGATTTGGATGAGGGAATTGAATGCAACATCTCCAAGTTTGCGGATTACACTAAGCTGGGGGGTAGTGTTAGGTGTGAGGAGGATGCTAGGAGGCTGCAAGGTGACTTGAATAGGCTGGGGGAGTGGGCAAATGGATGGCAGATGCAGTATAATGTGGATAAATGTGAGGTTATCCACTTTGGTGGCAAAAACAGGAAAGCAGACTATTATCTGAATGGTGGCAGATTAGGAAAAGGGGAGATGCAACGAGACCTGGGTGTCATGGTATACCAATCATTGAAAGTAGGCATGCAGGTGCAGCAAACAGTGAAGAAGGCAAATGGTATGTTAGCATTCATAGCGAAAGGATTTGAGTATAGGAGCAGGGATGTTAGACTGCAGTTGTACAGGGTTTGGTGAGACCACACCTGGAGTATTGCGTACAGTTTTGGTCTCCAAATCTGAGGAAAGACATTCTTGCCATAGAGGGAGTACAGGGACTGATTCCTGGGATGTCAAGACTTTCATAAGAGGAAAGACTGGATAGCCTCAGCTTGTATGCGCTAGAATTTAAAAGACTGAGGGCAGATCTTATAGAAACATACAAAACCTTTAAGGGGTGGACAGGCTAGATGCATGAAGATTGTTCCGGAGGTCCAGAACAAGGGGTCACAGTCTAAGGATAAGGGGGAGTTCCTTTAGGACAGAGATGAGGAAAACATTTTTCACACAGAGAGTGGCGAGTCTCTGGAATTCTCTGCCACAGAAGGTAGTTGAGGCCAGTTCATTGGCTATATTAAAGAGGGAGTTAGATGCGGCCCTTGTGGCTAAAGGGATCAGGGGATATGGAGAGAAGGCAGGTACAAGATACTATGTTACTAGAGTTGAGGGGTGTAGCATTGGGACCCAGGGCAGTCAAACCCAGGGGAGTGGGAATCTGCAGCGTAGAAACCAAAGATACTAGAGGAGCTCCTCTAGTAACTTTGGTAGAAACATCAGGCCTGGTGTTGAGTCCAGGCTGCAGGTAAAGCGATGGCTGCGGGCTGCTGGCGGGCGGTGGATTGGCGAGCAAAGCATGGGAGATCCTGGTGGGGGGGGATGGTCGGTGGGGCGGCGAGGTTCGACTGATCCGGTGGGGCGGAGAGGTGAGTTTACCCCAGGTGTTGCGGCAAGGTGAATCCGCCCCAGGTGCGGCGGCGAGGTGAGTCCGCCCCAGGTGCGGCGGTGAATTGCGTAGGCCCCCGATGGCGGTGATGTGGGTAGGCCCCAGGTGCGGCGGCGAGGTTCGGCGGGGGAAAAGGGTTGAATAAACTACATACCTTTTGCTTTATCCTGCACTTCCAATGATCCAAGGATCTGTGGAGCAAATTCCCCTCCACAACGAATATATTACTCACCTGCATTTTAATCCCTCCCCCCCCCCCCCACACCACCAAAGCCTCCGGAATCGCAAGCACATCGCCACCGAGGGCAGGTTTTACAACGCCATAATCTCAAACGTTTTATACACCTTGGTGGAATGAGCAGAGGCCCCCCCCCTAGATCTCGAGGCCCTAAGCTTAATCTTGTCTAGCTTATACGTAAATCTGGCCCGAGGGGGAGGGGGAGGGGGAGGGGGAGGGGGAGGGGGAGGGGGAGGGGGATTAATCGTAAGTAATCCAATTAATGACAATATGTTTTTCTCCCAAATTTGTTGTCTCCGATACCATTGTTAACATATGCCACAGCCGTGGTATTGTTCATCTTGATACGACATGGACACTTCCATAATAAAACAATCGATCTTTAATCCATAACTCCTTATACTTCAACAATTAATACGAATGTTTGGAAAATTTCTTAGGACAAACCATTTATGTTCACCTGGTATTATTGTCCGCAGTCCCAACAAGAGACGTATCAATTATTGTTATAAGAATAAATAATATTCTTATCTTTACCCAAAACATTCACAGAAGCTGTACATCATCTGTAAACACTTGCTTCAGTTTGCAACAGCTGTTAATCTTATAGTTGAAGCAGCTTGTGAACCTTTTTTACATTACTTTAATAATAACGTATCATTTGATATTTGCAAAAAGGGAGGGGGAGGGGGGAGGGGGAGGAGGAGGGGGAGGGGGGAGGGGGAGGGGGAGGGGGAGAGAGAGAGAGAGGGGGGGGGGAACGTGGGATCGGGAACAAGATGAAGATGATCCGGCGCTGAGACCCCGGACCCTGGTGAGTGAAAGATAGAGAGAGAGAGAGGGAGAGAGAGAGAGACAGAGAGATATAGAGAGGGAGAGAGCGGGGGTCTGGGAAGAGAGAGTGAGAGGCTGGAGCTGGAAAAGGGTGTGAAGTGAGTAGCGGGGAACAGGGGCAAAGGGAAGGGGAGGATTCAAGGGGGACTGGGTTTGGTGCCGAGGGGGATGAATGGGGGCAGGAAACAGGGGGGGAGAGAGAGGGGTCAAAATGAACCAAGGAAGGGGGTGGGAGCCAGGTGGGGTTCACACAGAAACATAGAAAATAGGCGCAGGAGGAGGCCATTCAGCCCTTCGATCCAGCACCATCATTCATTGTGATCATGGCTGATCGTCCCCTATCAATAACCGGTGCCTGCCTTCTCCCCTTTTTCCATTGACTCCAATAGCCCCTAGAGCTCTATCCAACTCTCTCTTAAATCCATCCAGTGATTTGGCCTCCACTGCCCTCTGTGGCAGGGAATTTCATAAATTCACAACTCTCTGGGTAAAAAAGTTTTTTCCCAACTCAGTCTTAAATGACCTCCTCTTTATTCTAAGACTGTGCCCCCTGGTTCTGGACTCACCCAATATTGGGAACATTTTTCCTGCATCAAGCTTGTTCAGTCCTTTTATAATTGTATATGTTTCTATAAGATACCCCTCATCCTTCTAAACTCCAGTGAATACAAGCTTAGTTTTTTCAATCTTTCCTCATATGACAGTCGCGCCATCCCAGGGATCAATCTCGTGAACCTACGCTGCACTGCCTCAATCACAAGGATGTCCTTCCTCAAATTAGGAGACCAAAACTGTACACAATACTCCAGATTTGGTCTCACCAGAGCCCTATACAACTGCAGAAGAACCTCTTTACTCCTGTACTGAAATCCTCTTGTTATGAAGGCCAACATTCCATTAGCTTTCTTCACTGCCTGCTGTACCTGCACGCCAACTTTCAGTGACTGGTGTACAAGGACACCCAGGTCTCGCTGTACCTCCCCCTTACCTAACCTAACCCCATTGAGATAATAATCTGCCCCATTGTTTTTGCCACCAAAGTGGATAACCTCACATTTATCGATATTATACTGCATCTGCCACTCATCTGCCCACTCACTCAACCTGTCCAGATCCCCCTGCAACCTCCTAACATCCTCTTCACAGTTCACACTGCCACCCAGCTTTGTGTCATCCGCAAACTTGCTGGTGTTGCTCCTAATTCCCTCTTACAAATCATTTATATATACGGTAAACAATTGCGGCCCCAACACCGAGCCTTGCAGCACTCCACTCGCCCACTGCCTGCCATTCTGAAAACGACCCGTTCACTCCTACTCTTTGCTTCCGGTCTGCCAACCAATATTCTAACCATGTCAACACCCTACCCCCAATACCATGTGCTCTAATTTTAGTCACCAGTCTCCCATGCGGGACCTTATCAAAGGCTTTCTGAAAGTCTAGATACACGACATCCACTGGCACCCCTTCATCCATTTTACTTGTCACATCCTCAGAAAATTCCAGAATATTATTCAAGCAAGGTTTCCCTTTCATAAATCCATGTTGACTTGGACTAATCCTTTTACTGCTGTCCAAATGCTCCATTATTACGTCTTTAATAATTGACTCCAGCGTCTTTCCCACCACCGACGTCAGGCTAACTGGTCTGTAATTCCCCGTTTTCTCTCTGGCTCCTTTCTTGAAAAGTGGGATAACATTAGCTATCCTCCAATCCACAGGAAATGATCCTGAATCTATTGAACATTGGAAAATGATCACCAATGCATCCACTATTTCTAGAGCCACCTCCCTGAGGACTCTGGGATGCAGACCATCAGGCCGAGGGGATTTATGATCCTTCAGTCCCATTAGCCAACCCAATACTATTTCTCGCCTAATAAAAGTGTGAAGTGTGGGAGGGAGGTGTCCCCCCTCCCCATTGGTACGCAGCTTTTGTATTTTTCAGTTTGAAATTGTGCAATATGATGCATACTGTAGCAAGTCTTTTAACTTACACTTGAATGCAATATTTATGCTTTCAATTGGATTAGCTATGAATAAGGTTAGGCTAAATTATATTCCTAATTACATTCCACAGTAGAGCCAGGCTCTGATCAACAGGTGCAGCACACAAATGATCTTAGTATCTTCATGTATGGAAATTAGATTAAAATCAAACACTTGGACCATGTTGACCAACCTGGGTCTCACTGCGCACCTGGTACTACTCCTGACCCTGGCTCCAGTTGCATACCTTCTCTCATTCCTGACCCCGAGTCCAGCCTTACACCTGGCCCCCTATTCTACCCTGATCATAGCTGCTTACCTGCTTAGGCTCCCAGTGCTGAACACACTCCTGGTCCTAGCTTTGGCTGCACACCTAGTACTATTCCAGACCTTGACTTTGGATGCACACTTGGCCTGGCTCCTAGCTCCTCTTCACTGACAATATATCTGGTCCACACATTAAGCCCCATATCTGACCTACTGGACTTAAACGATTACGTTCAATTGCACTGGTGCTTATCTAATGCAGTAATCTTTCATGGGGCACTTTACAGACCAAATTTTGTATAACAAAATTCGCTACATCCATTGGCTTCCTTGTTATCTAACATGCTAGTTACTTTGTCAAAGAAGTCATCCATTGGTTGAACACAATTTCTCATCCATAAAATTACACTCATTCAGCTGTATAAGTATTCTGTTACCATTTCCTTCATTTTCCTAACAAACTGCCCTGAAGTCATTTTCACCCCCAATATTTTCAGTACTTTGCTGTCTTCCTCTCAGCTGGGACTTTTCCCACATGCAAAGTCCAATAACTATATATTTAAACAATATTATTCTACTAAATGTGATCTTGAGAGTACATCATATTTTCTGTGGTATTCATAACACAACAATGATAAAAAGATCTTTGTTTTGATTGTACCTACCAACATGCATACATTATTATATTACAGACCTAGGAACTGATTGTGTACTTTGGTTGGGGAAAGATGAGGACCGACAATCCTGTTTATATCAACGGGAAAATGGTGGATAGGGTCAATAATGTCAAATTCCTGGGCGTGCATATATCAGAAGACCTTTCCTGGACCCAGCACACCAATGCAATTGTAAAGAATGCACATCAGCGACTACTTCGTGAGTAGATTATGAAGATGTCAAAGAGGATTCTACGAAACTTCTACAGGTGCACGGTAGAGAGAATTCTGACTGGTTGCATCTTAAACATCCAAGAGCGAAAAAGACTTCAAAAAGTTGCGACCACTGCCCAGTCCATCACCGACTTTGACCTCCCCACCCGTCAAAGGGATCTATCATAGTTGCCGTCTCAAAAAGGCAGCCAAAATCATCAAGGACCCACACCATCCTGGCCACACACGCATCTCACCTCTACATCAGGAAGAAAGTACAGGAGCCTAAAGACTGTAATGTCCAGGTTCAGGAACTGCTTCTTCCCCACATCCATCAGGCTATTAAACACAACAAATAAGCTGTGAGCTCAGAAAGACTATTATTATTTGTTATTTGCACTATATCTGTTATTCATTGAATGGTTTCTTTTTTCCCCCATAATATACAATGTTTACATATTCACATATTCTGTTGTGTTGCAGCAAGTAAGAACTTCATTGTCCCATCCAGGACATATGACAATAAAACAATCTTGACTCTTCACTCTTGTTAATATGTACTGAGGGCAAATTTCTGTTCCAATGGTCTCCATTCCCAAGTACTTTTACATTGAAGTGATTGAAATCCAAGTGAAATTTAAATTGCATCAGAAAAATAAAACCTCCAGAATGGATGATTTTCATTACGTGGTTTGTTGGAGTCAGTATCAGCACAATTATTATATTAAACTTTGAAACTTCAGATTTCCTGGTTCAAGCTAAAACTAAAGACAAATAATAACCTCCGAACACATTCCCCTGCAAGTATCTCTGTCATTCCTTTGAAATATGCCCCTTCTTTGAACAAGCTCTTACACATTGCATCGGAATCAGTTTCCATCTAATTACACTCCTTGAGGATGTTCATCTATGTGTTCAATAAATAAAACAATGAGATTGGGGACATTTCTATTCAATCTGTCAAAGAATTTGGGGGGGGAGGTTAGAAATAGTTAGTGATTAACCATACAACCATATAACAATTACAGCACGGAAACAGGCCCTCTCGGCCCTTCCAGTCCGTGCCGACCATTTGTTTTCCCCTAGTCCCATTTACCTGCACTCAGACCATACCCCTCCATTCCCTTCACGTCCATATACCTATGCACTTTAGTCTTAAATGTTAAAATCGATCCTGCCTCCACCACTTCAGCTGGAAGCTCATTCCACACAGCCACCACCCTCTGAGTAGAGAAGTTCCCCCTCACGTTACCCCGAAACTTCTGTCCCTTAATTCTCATGTCATGCCCTCTTGTTTGAATCTTCCCTACCCTCAATGAGAAAAACGTATCCACGTCAACTCTGTCTATCCCTTTCATCATTTTAAAGACCTCAATCAAGTCCCCCCTTAACCTTCTGCGAAAATTTCTTAGAACTTTATTTATTCTTTACCTAACCTAATGGAGGGACAAAGCATGTCAACAACAATTAGACATATTTGTATCATGGAACAATTTTTCCCTCCCTTATGGTGCTTGAATTACTTCTAAATTCAGAATAGTAATTTATGAATATTTTATTAATGCCTAAGCATATGCTTTATGTAATGGGTCAGGTCCTTACCTTCCACCAGGTTTGTAATTGCAGCACTAATTTGCAGCTGACTCTTATACCTTCCAATTTAAATGTAATCGAGATAACCCATGACCATGACCTCATTAGTGCAAGTACTGATCTTTTATCAGTATAATTGTTCCTTCAGTGTTCTGTTTAACAGCCTTGAACTGATTTGATCCTTTGGACAATGTTTTAACTTGCACAGCTTGACCCACTTTAATTAATTTCAAGCACCTGTAATATTGATTAACACTTTGTTAATCACAACTGTATTTCCATGTTCTAGATGTTTCCATTTTCTTACACTGTGAAAGTGTATATAAAATGATGTTTTATATGGTTTATACCATGAAATCTTTTCACTGAGGTAATTTTATAATATACATGTACGTACCCCTTCTTTATTGAAATTACTTTTGAGTGCAAACCTAAAATCAATTTTTAAAGTTTTCTTATACAGGTGAACCAATCCTTCCTTAGTTATATTAAATTAATAATCATAATACGCCTGTAATCCCCCATAATTGGAGATTTCATGAACTTATTTTGTAACCAGATGTTTGCACCTCTTCAACGCACTTCAAGCCTTCTTTTCCCAATTATATAGGTTTGGATAAGGCTATGTTGGATTATACCACTTCTGCCTTTGTTTTGATCCATTATCAAATCTTTCATTGGATCATAGTTTTTTCCCCCCAAGTTTAAAGATCTTTGCCTTTGTTTTGATCCATTATCAAATCTTTCATTGGATCATAGTTTTTCCCCCCAAAGTTTAAAGATCAGTAGTCTGTTCCTTTGTAATTAATATCTTTGATTTATCATAAGGCAGGTTTATTCCATAATAATCAGGAGTTTAATATAACCTGATTTGTATTGATCTGCGAACCTATAGCCCAGATTTGGTAAATTATATATATTTCTTCCCATTGAGCTCCACAACTGATGGCAATTTATTTTATTTTGAAAGCATTACTTATTTGCACCATTTTGAAATACTTTGAAATTGTATTTCTTATATCTCATATAATTTGAGACATGGATATTATAAACGGATTTACCGTTGACATCTTAATAAAACATAAAAGTTTTATCGTATTCTTGAAGTTGGTGAGATACCATATAATTAATGTTGGCAGCTAGGTTTTCTTCCATAGCCTCACCACTTCCTTCAGATATAGCAAAATCTTTTGCTATCTCAGGCACATCTGGCCTTCTTTTTTTTATTTGTGGTGTGCATTCATAATCCACATCACCACTTGCAGGGTCTGTCTTTTGCAGCCCTGATCCACTTGGAATTATATCCAAAGAGGCTTCCTCCACCCTAAATCCTGGGTCCGGAGTTTCAAATTCCCAATTTGGCACATAGCCATATTCTGTATATTCAAGCCCCTCAGGGTCTTTTTGGGAAACTGTTTGGGTACTGTGACCCTTGTCTCTTTTTTTTTTTTTTTTTTTTTTTAAATATTTTGGAGTACTTTCTCCATATCGCGAAATTTATTAACTTTTTAAATTACAGCCTTTCTGACTTATTTAAAATTTCCCCCACCTGCCAAAAGATTGTGGAGCATCTTAACCTCCCTACCGTATTTTTAACGGTACCAGTATCGGAACCGGCCCCGTAATTAATCTCTCGTCCCGATCGCTGGGTATTCCCCCGGGATGTTCTTTTCCAAACTCCGTTGTTTTAACAGAGTATTTCTGTTCTAATTTAAACTTTTACTTTGTTTTTAAATTCATTTAAAATTCTGGTTCAATACACCAGGCACGGAGTTTTTCAGACTTCCTAAAAATGTTTCAACTGCACTTACCTGCCGATTATGTACCTACCGCTGTCGAGGAGCTGCCTGTGCAGCTCCTGCTTCTGCCGTCAGCGTCGACGTAATGCCGTTCCAGCGCCAGGCGGGCCTTCTTCACGTAGTCACTCACGTGACTCCGAAGTAAAATTGGATAAGTAAGTATTCTGATGATACTAAGATAGGTGGTGTTGTGGATAATGAAGTAGATTTTCAAAGTCTACAGAGAGATTTGGGCCATTTGGAAAAGTGGGCTGAAAGATGGCAGATGGAGTTTAATGCTGTTAAGTGTGAAGTGCTACATCTTGGCAGGACAAATCAAAATAGGACGTACATGGTAAATGGTAGGGAATTGAGGAATGCTGTGGAACAGAGGGATCTAGGAATAACTGTGCATAGTTCCCTGAAGGTGGAATCGCATGTAGATAGGGTGGTAAAGAAAGCCTTTGGTGTGCTGGCCTTTATAAATCAGAGCATTGAATATAGGAGTAGGGAAGTAATGTTAAAATTGTACAAGGCATTGGTAAGACCAATTCTGGAGTATGGTGTACAATTTTGGTCGCCTAGTTATAGGAAGGATGTCAACAAAATAGAGAGAGTACAGAGGAGATTTACTAGAATGTTGCCAGGGTTCCAGCAACTATGTTACAGAGAAAGGTTGAACAAGTTAGGTCTTTATTCTTTGGAGCGCAGAAGGTTAAGGGGGGACTTGATTAAGGTCTTTAAAATGATGAAAGGGATAGACAGAGTTGACGTGGATACGTTTTTTCCATTGAGGGTAGGGAAGATTCAAACAAGAGGGCATGACATGAGAATTAAGGGACAGAGGTTTTGGGGTAACATGAGGGGGAACTTCTTTACTCAGAGGGTGGTGGCTGTGTGGAATGAGCTTCCAGCAGAAGTGGCGGCAATTCTGTATGCAATTCTCCAAATGCTACCTGACCATAGACACATAGAAACTAGTTGCAGGAGGAGGCCATTCGGCCCTTCGAGCCAGCATTGTGATCATGGCTGATCATCCCCTATCAATAACCCATGCCTGCCTTCTCCCCAAATCCCTTGACTCCACTAGCCCCGAGAGCTCTATCTAACTCTTAAATCCATCCAGTGACTTGGCCTCCATTGCCCTCTGTGGCAGTGAATTCCATAAATTCACAACTCTCTGGGTGAAAAAGTTTTTTCTCACCTCAGTCTTAAATGACCTCCCCTTTATTCTAAGACTGTGGCCCCTGTTTCTGGACTCGCCCAACATTGGGAACATTTTTCCTGCATCTAGCTTGTCCAGTCCTTTTATAATTTTATATGTTTCCATAAGATAGCCCCTCATCCTTCTAAACTCCAGTGAATACAAGCCTAGTCTTTTCAATCTTTCCTCATATGACAGTCCCGCCATCCCAGGGATTAATCTCGTGAACCTACGCTGCATTGCTTCAATCACAAGAATGTCCTTCCTCAAATTAGGAGACCAAAACTGTACACAATACTCCAGATGTGGTCTCACCAGAGCCCTATACAACTGCAGAACCTCTTTACTCCTATACTGAAATCCTCTTGTTATGGAGGCCAACGTTCCATTAGCTTTCTTCACTGCCTGCTGTACCTGTAAGCCAACTTTCAGTGACCGGTGTACAAGGACGCCCAGGTCTCACTGCACCTCCCCCTTACCAAACCTAACCCCATTGAGATAAAAATCTGCCCCCTTGTTTTTGCCGGATAACCTCACATTTATCTATATTATATCGCATCTGCCCACTCACTCAACCTGTCCATGTCACCCTGTAACCTCCTAACTTCCTCTTCACAGCTCACAGTGCCACCCAGCTTTATGTCATCCACAAACTTGCTAGTGTTGCTCCTAATTCCCTATTCCAAATCATTACTATATATGTTAAATAGTTGCGGCCCCTACACCGAGCCTTGCGGAACACCACTCGCCACTGCCTGCCATTCTGAAAATGACCCGTTCATTCCTACTTTCCTGCCTCTAGCGTATCCAAACCCTTAATAATCTTATATATTTCAATAGGTCCTCTGTCATCCTTCTAAATTCCAGTGTATACAAGCCCAGCCGCTCCATTCTATCTTAAGGGACAGAAGTTTAGGGGTAACGTGAGGGAGAACTTCTTTACTCAGAGGGTGGTGGCTGTGTGGAATGAGCTTCCAGCAGAAGTGGCGGAGGCAGGATCGATTTTAACATTTAAAAGTAAAGTGGATAGGTATATGGACGTGAAGGGCATGGAGGGGTATGGTCTGAGTACAGGTAGATGGGACTAGGGGAAAACAAATGGTCGGCACGGACTGGAAGGGCCAAGAAGGCCTGTTTCCGTGCTGTAATTGTTATATGGTTATATGGTTAATTCCCCCTTTGACCCGCGGTCGCCTGCTATTTCCGACAGATTATTTATGTCTTCCTTAGTGAAGACGGAACCAAAGTAGTTGTTCAATTGGTCCACCATATCCTTGTTCCCCATGATCAACTCACCTGTTTCTGACTGCAAGGGACCTACATTTGTTTTAACTAATCTCTTTCTCTTCACATATCTATAAAAACTTTTGCAGTCAGTTTTTATGTTCCCTGCCAGGTAGCAAGGTGAAAAGTAAAAGTGGCAGGCAGACAAAACCAGGGCAAAAATCAAAAAGGGCCACTTTTCAACATAATTGTATAAGGGGTAAGAGCATTGTAAAAACAAGCCTGAAGGCTTTGTGTCTCAATGCAAGGAGTATTCGTAATAAGGTGGATGAGTTGAACTGGCAGATAGCTATTAATGATTATGATATAGTTGGGATCACGGAGACATGGCTCCAGGGTGACGTAGGCTGGGAGCTGAACATCCAGGGATATTCAAAATTCAGGAGGGATAAAGTGAAAGCAAAAGGAGGTGGGGTAGCGTTGCTGGTTAGAGGAGATTAACGCAATGGATAAGAAGGACATTAGCTTGGAGGATGTGGAATCGGTATGGGTAGAGCTGTGAAACACTAAGGGGCAGAAAACGCTGGTGGGTTTGGACAGCTCTGCCCTGAGGAAGGCAGCGGCAGCGGGGCCAGCAGCAACACAAAGACTTACCTGACCTCCAGCAGAGCGGGCAGCTGGTGCTCCCGCCTGACATCGTGCAGGGCACTATATCCTCGTCCTTTCCCTTTGGTTCTGGATTCTCCACAATCCCAACAGGTTGAATTCATTCTGCAGGGAGAGCATGGGGGATTTCAGTGGCGATCAGTACGGGATGGATGACGGGGGGGGGGGGTGGTGGGAATCAGTACAGGATGGATGGGAGGGATCAGTGCAGGATGAATGGAAGGACAATACTGGATGAATGGGGGGGTTCAGTACAGGATGGATGGGGGGGGGGGATCAGAACAGGATGGATGGGGAATCAGTGCAGGATGGATGGGGGCACAGTACAGGATGGGGGTGGGGGGGTCAGTCCAGGATTGATGGGGGCATCAGTACAAGATTAATGCGGAGATCAGTGCAGGATGAATGGATAGATAATTACAAGATGGATGGGGGAAATCAGATGGGGCTGAAGGGACTGAGTCCATACTATATCTCTAAGCAAAACTAAACTCAGCGCTTTCGAGAGTTTTATTTGAGTCAAGTGAACAGAAACTCCAGGGTCAGTGGCTGGGCCATGATCCCTCGTTTGCCATCCTCCTAGACCTACATGAAACAGGATAAATGGAGGGGGGGGGGGGGGGGGGTGTAGATGATATGTGTATACACCTTTAATTGATAGTAACAGCATCTGGTTCCCATCTCCAGCACGATGATCTTCCCCCATCTGACCCTGACTCTTCTCAGAGCGAGCTGAGTGTGTTTTCCTTGCGAGGTGCAGCTGCTCGGATAACGGACCCGACCGTTCGAGTCACGGTGAATGGCATGGCCATCTCTGCTAAGGTGGATACGGGGGCTGCTGCCAATGTTATGTCAACAAGCCTGTTCAGGAAGATAAGAAATAATGAGCCCGTTTCCACAGACAGTGCTGTTTTGCGTGCCTATGGGGGTGGCATATTTGTTCCTGTGGGGAGGGCCACTCTCAACTGCAAGGTGCTGAACACCACTCGGCCCCTCTCTTTCGTCCTGCTAGACGGTATATGTGACCCCCAGCTCAGCATGGAGGCCTTCCAGGACCTCGGATTGGTGAGCTTCCACAGTGATGTCCACCTGGTAGAGGCACCCCTGAACCCGCTGGCCGAATTCCCGGATCGGTTTGACTCGAAGCTGGGGAAGTTGCCCTGCAGCTACAGTATTGCTCTCAATCCCGACATCACGCCGGTCGTCCGTCCCATGCACCGTGTGTCCTTCGCCATGAGGGGCAAGGTCGAGTCTGTTCTTCGCGAGATGGTGGCCACGGGCATCCTGAAGCCAGTAACAGACTCCACCCGGTGGGTTTCTACTATGGTTGTCGCTGCGAAGAAAGACAAGAGCAAATCTGCATCAACCCTAACGGATCTGCATCAACCCTAAGGACTTAAACTTGGCCATCAGGCGCCCGCACTATCCCATGCGGACGGTGGAGGATATTGCTTCACAGGTCGGCCCTGCCACCGTATTCTCGGTTCTTGATGCCAAGAGTTTGTTCTGGCAGATACCTCTAGACGAGCGATCCTCGCACCTGACGGCCTTCAGCACGCCCTTCGGCAGGTATCGCTTCCTCCGCATGCCGTTTGGGATCAACTCTGCCAGCGAGGTGTTCCAAAGGACCATGGAACAACTGTTTGCTGGACTTCCGTGTGCCATCATTGTCAACGACATCCTGGTTTATGGGAAGAATGTCGCTGAGCACGACCACCACCTTTGCCAGGTGCTGCAGCGGGTCCGGGAGATCAACCTGAAGCTCAACCCGAAGAAGTCCAGGACAAGGGGTAACAGCTTAAGGATAAGGGGGAAATCCTTTAAGACCGAGATGAGAAAGACTTTTTTCACACAGAGTGGTGAGTCTCTGGAACTCTCTGCCACAGAGGGTAGTTGAGGCCAGTTCATTGGCTATATTTAAGAGTGAGTTGGATGTGGCCCTTGTGGCTAAGGGGATCAGAGGGTATGGAGAGAAGGCAGGTACGGGATACTGAGTTGGATGATCAGCCATGATCATATTGAATGGCGGTGCAGGCTCGAAGGGCTGAATGGCCTACTCCTGCACCTAATTTCTATGTTTCTAAGTGCCGATTCCGGGTCCCTGAGGTCACCTACGTGGGGCATGTCTTCACTGCATCGGTGCTGAAGCCCGACCGGCAGAAGACGGCCGCAATATCCGAGATGCCTGCACCTGCTGACGTGCCTGGCCTGCAGCGCTTCTTGGGCATGGTCAACTACCTGGGAAAGTTCATCCCCGACCTGAGCGAACTGAGTGCCCTCTGCGGGATCTGGTGAAAAAGGACACTGCCTGGGCCTGGTTCCCGCAACACCAGCAAGCATTTGACACCCTCAAATCTAAGCTGATCAGCATGCCAACGCTGAAGTACTTCGACCTCCAGCGCCCCATCGTTCTCACGTGCGATGCATCTAAGTTTGGCCTCGGGGCCGCCTGCCTGCAGATCCATGACGGGGTGCAACTGCCTGTGTCCTACGCATCCCGCACAATGACGCACCGCTGAATCAAACCTATGCCCAGATTGAGAAAGAGCTGCTGGCGGTTGTCTTTGCCTGACTCCAAATTCAAAGACTATATCCTGGGCAACTGCTTCACACTGTCGAGACGGAACCACCAGCCTCTGGTCACCATCCTCAACAAGCCGATACACATGGTCCCTCCTCCCGGCTCCAGCGCATGATGCTCCAGCTACAATGCTTCACCTTTCACAGTGGTTTATTGCAAGGGCAAGGATATGTTTGTTGCTGACACGCTGTCTCGGGCCGCCTCTCTCATCCACAACCCGACATCCCATACGAGACATCCGAATCTAGATAGTCCTAAACGTTAACTTCATGCCCTCCAGTCAGTTGAAGTCCCTGGCCAAGCACACGCCGGCTGACGCTTCGCTACAGCAGCTGGTCGCGCTATCATCAAGCAGGGTTGGCCAGACCGCCGTCATCTTCCCTGCGGCCGCAGCGAGTTGCCTTACTTCTTGGTATCGTGACGAGTTGGTGCTGCGTGGTGGTGTGATTGTGAAGGGGCACAAGGTGAGTGGTGCCCGAAGCACTACGAGAAACAATACTTCGAAAAAAAAACCGCTCATCGTGGCAATCCCGGGGGCCCGAAGCGACCCTTTCCATCGCTCAGAGCCTGTTTTTCTGGCCT